>SJYW01037536.1:0-16360 GCA_006410735.1 Raphicerus campestris | reverse complement strand
AGTCGTGTCCAACTCTCAGCGACCCCATGGACTGCAGCCCACCAGGCTCCGCCGTCCATGGGATTTTCCAGGCAAGAGTATTGGAGTGGGGTACCATTGCCTTCTCCGAGATAAGACTAGAGGAAAGCTAAAACTTAGAAATTCATATTATATCAATGGAAACTGGGAAATAAGATCACTGCATTAATTTCAGCAGCCATTCTCCAATTAAGGAGTCCCAAGGTCCTTAAGGAAGTGTGAACATCATGCTGAATGAACCCTATCATTTAATGAAGAAAACATTAAGAACCAGTCTCACAAAGCAATTGTTCTAGATTCTAGTATTATTATTTTGCAAAGTAGTTTAAGAATTATGTTTAATTTTCATTTTTAACAAAATCTAGCATGTTTTGAATGTATACATTTAAAATTTTTGCCAAATTTCTAAGAAAGATTTTACTATTTAAGGATACCCTTTGTTTATAGAGGAACATATCTACAAATTTACAATATGTAAGTGATTTTTAAAAATCCTATGTGCACGTGTGGTTTCAGAGCCAACTTTGAAGGAATATATTTCCTTGGTATTCCTAAGAATCTCAAATATATATATTTTTTGTGTGAGAACTTCCTAAAAACCTGTGCATGAGATGGGGAGATATTACTGTACCCATTCACAGAAGAATAATGAGTGAAATTGGGACCTCATCTCTACAATGAATCAATAAAAGATTCCCCCAAATACTGAAGCCTCCAGAATAAATGTCCATGTTTTGATGTGAGTGCTCCCTGTAATAACAGCAGGTCATGTGTGTGTGTGTGTGTGTGTGTGTGTGTGTGTGTGTGTGTGTGTGTATTTTCTGATTCCAGACTCTTTCAATATTTTATTAATCATAAAGTGTTAAAATTACCTTTCTTAACTATTTTTGTATTTATGACATCAGCATTAGCAAAAGCTAAAGGGATTTTCTAATAGAAAATGTCATCAGAAGAGCAAAAGTCTAATCACTGAGATGGCTTGACAAGCACTATATACAATGCTTGTATCTGTATATGTGATACCACTGCATCCTGGCAGAAGTAGAGGATATAGTGAACTCTGTGACAAACTCGAATGCTTCTTCATTTAGAGTGAAATCTCATTTACTTCTGGTAAATGCTTCTTTATTCACAAGGAAATGCTTATTTATTTGTGAGCTATTTTAAGTCTCTGGAAGAGACATAGCTTTAACACCAAAAGGAAACATCTAACTCACCTTTTAGTTGGCTCTTCCAAGTCCACTATCCATGAAGGAAGTCCAAAAGAAACTACAGGGTTATTTTTGCTGAGATGATTTCATACATACCTCTCTTCTCTTCATGTCTACCTGATTCCCATAAAGTTACTAGGTTCCCAGTCAGGTGTGTGTGGAGGGGCGGTGTCTGTGTGTCTGTGTCTAATGTACTGATTGCCCTCTAGTGGAAGGAGTATAAAGATTTTTCTGTTGTTACTATGTGATGAACCTACACACTAAACTTGAAATAGTCTAAATGCTGCCCTCTTATTTTCAAGGGGCATATTTAGCATCTACTTTTATCTTTGTGCTCTTAGAGCACACTTTTAGTTAATTCACTCCCAAACCATACTTTCTGGGTCACTATCTTTTTTCAGGTTATTAAAAACAACAGATAGTTTTGCAAGTCTAGTATATATAAGAGACTGACTATTAATAAATTTGAGATGAGTAAAAAGAAGGATAATGCCTGGTATATGGATTTAGATAGACCTCAAATTTATCTTGGATGTAATATGTACATCTAACAAGACTGACCAAACTATCTTTTCCTGGTATTAAATGCTAAATGCATCATTTAGATAAAGAAGGCTACTGAATTTGGCAGCAAATGATCATCTCACAGTCCCATCCTCCTTCATCCCCCATACTAATATTAGTATATATATAAAACTATTAACTAATTATTTTTTCATTTTAGAAGTCCTAATTTACTCTGTACATCAGAAACCTATAGTGTCATAAGTTTCACAAGAAATGGGAATCAATAATCTTACATTGAAATGTCTTCAGAATTAAAAGATATCACTGGAGTCCAGAGCTAGTAAAGGCTCCGGTTCTATGTTTCAATGACTCATGACTCCATTTATACTCTATACTTATTTGTGGTGAAACTTTCCTTAGAATTTCACAGGGTTCAATCTTGGGGGATGAAGGAGGGTGGGACTGTGAGATGATTATTTGCTAATTAAAGCTTCTCTGGTAGCTTAGTGGGTAAAGAATCTGCCTGCAGTGCAGGAGACCTGGGTTTGATCCCTTGGTTGGAAAGAGCCCCTGACAAAGGAAATGGCAACCCACAGTATTTTGGAGAAGGAAATGGCAACCCATTCCAGTACTCTTGCCTGGAAAATTCCATGGACAGAGGAGCCTGGTAGGCTACAGTCCATGGGGTTGCAAAAAGTTGGACACGACTGAGCAACTTCAATTCAATTCAATTCAATACTAATTAAATAAAGGTTACAGGTTAGAGTGGATCAGGGTGGAGTACAATGAGGAACTTAATACATATCAGGTAAATCAGCTAATTATATTCAGTTACCCAAATATTTTCATATGAAAATTCCCACAATTTCCTTTTCTCCTCTCAGTTCAGTTCAGTCACTCAGTCGTGTCCATCTCTTTGTGACCCCATGAATCACAACATGCCAGGCCTCCCTGTACATCACCATCTCCTGGAGTTCACTTAAACTCACATCCATCGAGTCAGTGATGCCATCCAGCCATCTCATCCTCTGTCATCCCGTTTTCCTCCTGCCCCCAATCCCTCTCAGCATCAGTCTTTTCCAATGAATCAACTCTTTGCATGAGGTGACCAAAGTACTGGAGTTTCAGCTTTAGCATCATTCCTTCCAAAGAACACCCAGGGCAGATCTCCTTTATTTTTTTTCTTAATACTTTGTTCTATTTTACAGTGCTGTATTGGTTTTGCCATACATTGACATGAATCAGCCACAGGTGTACACGAAATGGACTGGTTGGATCTCCCTGCAGCCCAAGGGACTCTCAAGAGTCTTCTCCAACAGCACAGTTCAAAAGCATCAATTCTTCAGCGCTCAGCTTTCTTCACAGTCCAATTCTCACATCCATACATGAAGAGGAACTACAAAGCTTCTTGATGAAAGTGAAAGAGGAGAGTGAAAAAGTTTGATTAAAGCTCAACATTCAGAAAATGAAGATCATGGAATCTGGTCCCATCACTTCATGGGAAATAGATGGTAAACAGTGGAAACAGTATCAGATTTATTTTGGGGTTCCAAAATCACTGCAGATGGTGACTGCAGCCATGAAATTAAAAGATAATTTCTCCTTGGAAGAAAAGTTATGACCAACCTAGATAGTATATTCAAAAGCAGAGCCATTACTTTGTCAACAGTGGTCCATCTAGTCAAGGCTATAGTTTTTCCAGTGGTCATGTATGGATATGAGAGTTCCCATCCATTATCCAGAAAAACCTTTCTTACTCCTACACTGTGTAATCATTATGACCTGTTTGCTTGTCTCTATTTCAATAGACTATTCTAAACTTTTCTCCAATGTTTAGAATAAGTACAGTCAGAGTAGGCCAATAAGTCAATAAAAGGCCATTGGAAACTGCAGGCGCATGGGGACACATAGGTGCCTAATCATCCATCTCAAACCGTAATATGTAGAGGACAGTTTGCTCTTCCTGGCTATTTATTTAATTTGTATTTTACAACTATTTGTGAGCACACAAGTGCATCTACTAAAACTCAAATAAAAATTATACTTTTTATATTAGCAATTGAGATAGGTTCATGTTCTCGCTGTTTTTAAACCATGCCAAATAGGAACAAAGCCAAACTAAGCCACACAGTAAATTATCTAATGATGGAACTGAATCTTTTTATGCAAATGTTAATAACAAAATTCCCCAGAAAACAGTGTCATATTATTAGTCTGATAAGAAAAGTGATTTGAATAATGTTAGGAAAAGGTGTGAAATTTGTGTACTTTGAAAACAAGGTTTTGTTTAAAATATTTAAAAAAAAAAAGTAGGTGTGGGAATAAAGGGAACAATTAGTCCTCATATTTGCAACTACAAAGAGGCAAAGAAGTTTCAGCCCCTCAGTCATGTCTGACTCTTTGTGACCCGATGGACTGTAGCCTGCCAGACTACTCTGTTCATGAAATTCTCCAGGCAAGAATGCTGGAGTTGGTAGCCATTATCTTCTCCAGGGGATCTTCCTGACCCAGGGATCCAACTTGAGTCTCTTGCATTGCAGGCATTTTCTTTATCATCTGAGCCACCAGGCAAGCCAAAGAGGCAAGGGCCGCTTGTATATACATAAGTTTGTGAGAATGCACTAGTAAAGAGAATTTTTAGCTGGGTGCTTCTGTTATCTAAAAGCACAGGAATATTATAAAACTAAATATTGCAAGCAAGAAGGCAGGGGGAAGAAATGAAGGAGGAAGGGGGAGAAAGATGGAGGGAGGGAGGGAGAGAGGAAGATAGAGAGAGAGAATTAAGGCAATAGAACATGAGACTGATGCTCTAAGAAAATAAAATATATGTTTGATAATTTGTTTAGATCCCAAAATATACTTTTCAGAAAAAGTGAAAATAAGAGAAAAAGTAAAGAAAATAGAAGAGAAAGAATAAAATTCCATGAAACTCATCTATAAAATCCCATTTTTCTTATATAAAAATAAATTGTCTTACAGTACAGCCACTATGGAGAAAAGTGTGGAGATTCCCTAAAAAATGGAAACAGAACTTCCTTATAACCCAGCAGTCCCATTGCTGGGCATACACACTGAGGAAACCAGAATTGAAATAGACACATGTACCCCAATGTTCATTACAGCACTGTTTGTAATAGCCAGGACATGGAAGCAACCTAGATGTCCATCAGCAGATGAATGGATAAGAAAGCTGTGGTACATATACACAATGAAGTATTACTCAGCCATTAAAAAAATACATTTGAATCAGTTCTAATGAAGTGGATGAAACTGGAGCCAATTATACAGAGTGCAGTAGTCAGAAAGAAAAAACACGAATACAGTATACTAATGCATATATATGGAATTTAGAAAGATGGTAACGATAACTCTGTATCCCAGACAGCAAAAGAGACACAGATGTATAGAACAGCCTTTTGGACNCAGAGTGCAGTAGTCAGAAAGAAAAAACACGAATACAGTATACTAATGCATATATATGGAATTTAGAAAGATGGTAACGATAACTCTGTATCCCAGACAGCAAAAGAGACACAGATGTATAGAACAGCCTTTTGGACTCTGTGGGAAAGGGAGAGAGGGACGGATGATTTTGGAGAATGACATTGAAATATGTATAATATAAGAAATGAATCGCCAGTCTAGGTTTGATGCAAGGTGCAGGATGTTTGGGGCTAGTGCACTGGGATGACCCGGAGGGATGGTGTGATGGGGGGAGGTGTGAGGGGGATTCAGGATTGGGAACACGTGTACACCTGTGGCAGATTTATGTTGATGTGTGGCAAAACCAATACAATATTGTAAAGTAAAATAATAATTAATTTATTAATTAAAAAATAAAAATATTGAAACATTTGGTGTCTATAATAAACTGATTGAGAGAATAATATAGGCCACAGGCAGGACAAAGAGAAGCCCCTTGTNTTCAACATATTCTGCAAATTAATAAGATCTTTCATAGAAAACCAAAGCAAATCTCACCATGCTTTAATACTATTTTAGTATCAGAATGACTTATTGCTAAATTTAATATTCACTTTTAAAAGGTATACATCAAAGAGTTTGGCAATATTTTTACTCATTTCATTGAAATTTTGATAAGAAATAGAACACATGCTTTAACTGAAGACTTAGGACATGTTTATTTATTAATCATCTGGACTTTCCATCTTATCTCTGACATGATGAGGCCAGTGTGAGAAAATAGGATGGCCAGAGAGCAAGTGTAAAGATGGAGAAGGATAAAACATACTGTGCACAGAGGCTTTCAGGAACTTCATTAATGAAGAACTGGGAGAGAACATTGCAAATGGTTGGGAAGAAAGTAATTTATGTAACATACTGGTATATCTATAAAAAAATAAGTTTTTANTGTAAAGATGGAGAAGGATAAAACATACTGTGCACAGAGGCTTTCAGGAACTTCATTAATGAAGAACTGGGAGAGAACATTGCAAATGGTTGGGAAGAAAGTAATTTATGTAACATACTGGTATATCTATAAAAAAATAAGTTTTTAAACAAATACTATATGATATCACTTGCATTTGGAATCTAAAAAGATGATACAAATTAACTTGCTTACAAAACAGAAACAGACTCACAAACCTAGAAAACAAACTTACATTTACCAAAGGGGAAGGGGGCAAGGGATAAATTAAGAGTTTGGGATTAGCAGGTACAAATATTTTTAGTATATAGGAAAAAATAAAAGAAAATAGATAAACAGCAAGGTCTATTGTTGCACAGGGAATAACACTCAGTATTTTGTAATAACCTATGAAAGTGAGAGTGAAGTCGTTCAGTCGTGTCTGACTCTTTGCGACCCCGTGTACTATAGTCTACCAGGCTTCTTTGTCCATAGGATTCTCCGGGCAAGACTACTGGAGTGGGTTACCATTTCCTTCTCCACGAGATCTTCCTGACCCAGGGACTGAATGCAGGTTTCCCACATTGGAGGGAGAAGCTTTTAACCTCTGAGCCACCAGGGAAGCCCAATAGGTAATAACCCATAATAGAACAGAATATGAAAAAGAATACATATATATGTCTATGCATATATATAACTAAATCAGTTTGCTGTACACCAGAAATTAACAAAATATTGTAAATCAATTATACTTCAATACAAATGCATTCTTTCTATACAAATAGAAGGTGTTATGTGAATGTGAATAAAAATAATACTATAAAATCAACCACAATGACAGAAACAACTACTACCTTTTATTGAATGCTTACCATGTGTCACGCATGGAAAGAGATTACTGTGACTGATTTTATTGGCAGCATTCAGTTACAAACTGAGAGCTAAAACAGGTTGTGTTCACCACTGACTTTCATACACAGACACACAGCTGGCACACCTCAGGGGTTGTAAAGACAGAGACTTTGTGGTACAAAAAGAAAACAGAAAAATGTGAGTTTTATTGGAATGATGACAATGAGCAATGTACTATATATATTCATCTATCCATTTAATGGCTTTAGCTCACCTACATCTGTTAACTCAGATTAATTTAAACAAACAAACAAACAAACAAAAAAACCTCGCTGGTGAGTTGAGAAACTTGTAAATGAAGTTAAGTATGTGCATATAACAATAAGGGAAAGAATGAGGGAAATGAGAGAATGTGCATGGAAAGAAGCAGGGGAGAGAGTGAGTGAAGTAGCTTAGTCGTGTCCAACTCCTTGCGACCCTGTGGACTATAGCCTGTCAGGCTCCTCTGTCCATGGAATTCTCCAGGCAAGAATGCTGGAGTGGGTTGCCATTTCCTTCTCCAGGGGATCTTCCCAACCTAGGGATCAAACCCGGGTCTTCTGCATTGCAGGCAGATGCTTTATCCTCTGAGCTACCAACAAAAACTAAGTTCAAACTCGATAAGAAACGTTGTATGCAGATTTCAAATTAGACCACTATCATTATGGAGTTAAGCACTTGCTCTTACACCCTTTTTCTTGGATACGGTCAGTGGATACTAGACCATGTCCATAGACTCATGGTAGCGTCAAATAAACAGATTCATTTGAAAACTAATTCATTGTTCTGCCTATGTCTCCAAGCATCATAAACAAACCAATCTTCTTGCATGTTACAATCACTTCATATTTTCACCAGAAGCTTACTTCCAGATCAGGAAGGACCTTCAATACCTCTAAGATCCTTGTAAAGCTTAAATTTTGAAATGTATACCACCCTGAAACTTTTCATTCTCTTTGTTCAAAGATGAGAATCCCCAGTGGAAATGAGTCCCAGATTTCATGGCATGAACTGTAGTGGATGCTTGAGTACTATTTAGATTCATGCTATGAAAACTGTCATTTATTTTATATATGTTATCTGCCAAAAATATAACTTCTGTTTCACTTTAAAGGAAAAAGTATATAAGTCAATGGCATGATGTCCAAATTGGAGTTAAACGCAGCAAAGAACTAATGCCTGCAAAGCAACAGTGCTTTGCTGATGTTTCATGTATGGCAACAAGCAGCAAAGGTACAACTCTATCAAGCCTTTGATTATGCTTTAAAAGCAGAGAAAACCTTTACAGACCCAAACTTTAATAGCCATAGAAGAAGCAAAACAAAATAAAAAGCAAAACACCCTCTAGAATTACCCGTTAGGATCTATACACATCTCTGCCTTTTTAGATAGTTTTCTCCCTTCTGATTCTCTTGTGCCATTTGAAATGTGTCTCTCATCTTTATAAATCTGGAGAAAAAAATCAGTACCTCTACAAATTAACTAGTGCAAAGGAAAGTGAAAGAAATTATTTCTATCTTGATATTTGACCCTTTGAACATTCAGCTATTTTGCAGGTTCCCTAAACCCCATGCCCTGTGAAAGAGACAGGTTTCACTCTGCCATTCTATATGTACCATCAGTTCAGTTCAGTTCAATCGCTCAGTCGTGTCTGACTCTTTGCGACCCCATGAATCTCAGCACGCCAGGCTTCCCTGTCCATCACCATCTCCCGGAGTTCACTCAAACTCACGTTCATCTAGTCCGTGATGCCATCCAGCCATCTCATCCTCGGTCATCCCTTTCTCCTCCTGCCCACAATCCCTCCCAGCTTGAGTCTTTTCCAGTGAGTCAACTCTTCTCATGAGGTGGCCAAAGTACTGGAGTTTCAGCTTTAGCATCATTCCTTCCAAAGAAATCCCAGGGCTGATCTCCTTCAGAATGGACTGGTTGGATCTCCTTGCAGTCCAGGGGACTCTGAATAGTCTTCTCCAACACCACAGTTCAAAAGCATCAATTCTTTGGCACTCAGCCTTCTTCACAGTCCAACTCTCACATCCATACATGACCACAGGAAAAAAGCCTTGACTAGACAGACCTTAGTCCGGCAAAGTAATGTAGCTTGAAATCATCCCTCAAAGCAGAAAAGGTATCTGAAGTGCTGAGACATAACTGTGGATATCTCCCTTGCCTCTTCAGCAGAGACCGAATGTAGGTAGTAACTAAGGCAGTTTAACTATATATCATGGGAGGGAGTAAATACTATTAATCTTCAAAAACATGTAAAACTGTGTTGTCTTCCCATTAAAATGTGAATGAATCCTGAGCATTATTTTTTAAAAAAAAGAATATAAAAGAGACGACACTGTTGGAGGAAGTGGGGCATAGAGTAGAGTATCAAAGGCTCCTGAGGAAAATTGCAGTTCTGTGACAAAGGAGAGAAAAAAAGCCTGAGTTTTGGGCTTTTGTAGCTGTATTCACAGCACCAGGCAGAAGTCTTTGTCTTTTAATGTTGGAACAGCCTCTAATACCCCAAGAGCCCATGCTTTCCAGCTTATAAAACTTAGTAAACATGCAAGTCTAGAAGGATTCAGGTGTTCTTATTCACACAGTTGATTTACAGCAACTGGCTATAATGGAGAAAGTATCATCTTGTAAGCCTTAGGGTATCTCTGAGTGGGGGAAAAAGCAAGTAGTCTTTTTTTTTTTTTTTCTGCTTTACTTATACTTACTAGAAGGGTAGGACTAAGTACAGGAAAGAAAACAAGGGGTATGCACAGAGGGAGAAAAAATGAAACACGATTCCCAGCTTTCTCTGTTTTCAGACTGTTGATCTTTCTTTCGTTATTCAGAAAAAATATATATTTTTCTCTGAACTTGTTAATATTTATGGTCTTTTCCCCTGGTTAGGAAAACCAGCTTTATTATGGAAAGTGAAAAGTGTCTGCAGAAATTACAAACAAAACGAAGTGTGTTCTAAATCCCTTACAGCTAATCTCATTATAAATGTGAATTTTTCTTCAATGATGACAGGCAAAAATATATTTGAAACATACTAATTTAAATGTTAATAAAGAAATGTCCCCAAAATCTGTGAACTCTAAGTACTTTAGCAGGAGCCCTTGGGGAAGAATTATTGGTAGCAGCCAGTAAGACACAGATGAGGTTGAAATCAATGCTCTGTGCTTAGTCGCTCAGTCATGTGCGACTCTTGGTGACCCCATGGACTGCTGCCTGCGAGGTTCCTCTGTCCATGGGATTCTCCAGGCAAGACTACTGGAGTGGGTTGTCATTCCCTTCTCCAGGGGATTTTCCCACCCCAGGGATCGAACCCAGGTCTCCCACATGCAGGCAGATTTTTTTTACCAACTGAGCCACCAGGGAAGCCCAAGAATACTGGAAAGGGTAGCCTATCCCTTCTCCAAGGAATCTTCCCAACCCAGGAATCAAACCGAGGTCTCCTGCATTGCAGGTGGATTTTTTTTACCAGCTGAGCTACCAGGGAAGCAGATGAGAGTTAATGCGGTCACTAGGGGAATCAGATCAGTGAAAAGTGAACCCAAATCAAATAGAACCGGCCCTGAATAATTGTCAAAATGTAAGAGACCTTTAGAAAGGTCTCATAATTTGAGTGTTTCTTCTGTGCAACACATATCATAAGTGCTACTTGGAAGTAGCATATTACGTTTGCCCCATTTGTACCTTCTCTCACTGTTGTGGTAAGAAAAGTTTTTAATGCATTTTAGCTGCAGATGTCCTCTTGCTTTTGTATCTCAAAAGGAACAGCTAAAAACCTGCCAGAGGCACTGCTTGCTGTGCAGGTTTGTTCTCTTATCATCCATTTTAGCGGATATATTTGTACATCTTATATTTATGTACCATAGTTCATTCCATCCAGAAGGGATTTTGAGGAAATGCATGTTGTGTCAAGGGAACCAAGGACAAATTGGGCAAAAATGAGACTAATTTTATCATGCAGGGCATGTGGCAGCTGCAGCAAGGAAAGGAGCCACCGCTGAACTCCAAACCACTCCTTTTGGAGACAGTATTTTCACCTTATATTGAGAATGTACTGAAGGTGCCTTCTGCCCTTTAATAGCAGTTCCTTGACTTTCTGATATGTTGCTTTGGCCCTGAAAAATCAAGCCACGTAAAACTAAAACGCTCTATACTTAAGCACTACCTTTCATCCAACAGCCTAAATTCCTCTTACAATCTCTGGTTCATTAAGTCTCATAATACCTTCCCGAGGTGACATGTATAAACCCCATGGTTTGTAGATGGGGTAGCAGAAAAGTCAGAACACAGTTAACTGACTTACTTGGAATGTCACAGTGTAAGCTTTTCCACAATGGCAATTGATTGTAAAGCTCTGGGCTCTAAGGATGTAGACATACCATTCCTAAGAAGGTGTCCTGTGAACCTGAAATGCTACTGAAATGGCATGCATGAAACTACAGGGGGAAAAAGAAACACTGTTCTATATCAACAACATGATATAAGGGAAACCTTGGACCATATGAATGATGTTGACATTATTGTATCTTGAACACAGTTTCTCAAGCAGAACCTCATGTCACTACAAGCAAAAGTATCTAGCATCATCAGTCTGATGACAACCAATGGGCAGAGGAGGAGGCTAAGAGTGTGACAGGTCATGGCATGAGTGTTAAGTTAGACCACAAGCCCAGAGGCAGCATCTGGCACAGGTAAGAAAGTTTTAGAAAAAAGCCATTATTCTTAAATCTCTTGGGAGCAGTGGAAGCAGATTTTCATAAGAAACAGAAGAGATTAGATCACAAATAGGCTATATGTGTTCCTGCCCTACCACCTGCATTGTTTAAATAATAATACTGCACATGTGGTGGCTTGAATACTTTTGATCTCTGATGGCTTCACTGTCATCATCATCATCATCATCATCATCACTACTATCATTATGTTCCTCATCATTAGAGAAGAGAGAATTTTTATGATTCTCTTTGCCATGGTCTAAATAGTAGACTACGCAACAGTGAACCAAAGTTAGAAAATTCATCTCTCACTTTATGGTAATAGGACAAGAAGACACTGCCTCCTGCTGATCACTTAGAGACTTTCCACTTCTCTCTGGAAGGTGCAGCAATATTCCCTTAGCACCAACTTTCTTTGGTGAAAGATAAAAGGATAAATTTCTTTTCAAATTTATCTTCTAAATTGCAAGGATATAAGGTCTAAACTGGTAGCTGTGGCTAGGTTTTTTTGGAGAGAAAATTCTCTTACTGGAACCAAAAAAAAGAATGGTGAATCTGCCTTCACCTTTACAAAAAGCATATTCCCCCGTGTGTGCGTGTGTGTGTGTTGGTAGGGTGAAGAGAGAGAACAGAGAGAGGAAAATTAATGTCATCATTAATATTCCAAAACTGGCAGTACAGAAATTGTCCCTGAAGACATTGTCTTGTATTGAGTACAAGAGTGTCTATCAGATTTGTCACCCTCATTTATTTCACTTCATATGTACGAGCTCTTTATCCTCATGCCAACACTGACGCCTCACTGGGTGTAAAGTATATGGATATTTAGAGGTACAACATTTCTCTGGGTCCAGGGTTTTATCTGCCACTGGGATAAGAGTACAATGATTTCACCAAATTGTAACATTTTTTTTATATTTTATGTGTGAAACTTTTCAAAAGGATAAAAGTGATGCTCATAGGGGACTGAAGCAGTTTATGCTGCTCCCTTTTGCTTGGTTTGCATTCAGAAGGAATCATTTGGAAGTAATTTTAAAAAGTTAAGTCTCCAGTGCCAGGGCATTGCCTCTAGTGGCATTTGACATCTTAGTAACATTCTGGAATAGGTCCAGACTCAAGCACTGTACCACACTGATGCAAAGCCATTACCCCCCAAATAGTGTGCTAAGTCGCTGCAGTCATGTCCAACTCTGTGCAACCCCATGAGCTGTAGCCCACCAGTCTTGCCTCTTCATGGAATTCTCCAAGCAAGAATACTAGAGTGGGTTGTCATTTCCTTCTCCAAGAATTCTCACTAGAGAGAACAAAACCTCACTGGTCTTATAAGTTACACGTGTATTTACTACATGACACCTTGATTACTTTTTCCTTCATGCTCTATAGGACATGATTTATCGGAAAAAGTAAGTGAAATATTTTTCCACCCCTAAATCTCAACTGAAAGATGGATAAACTAACTGGAGTTTAATATAAAAAGAAAGTTATTTTTAATGGTGGACTTGTCTTGAGACCCTGATGCTTACTGGGTTTATTTCATCACTCACCCAGGTTTGCTTGCCTCCTGACTATCTGAGAAAGCTTCAAGTGATTCTCTGAAACGGACAGCAGAGCCAAATATCAACAAAAGAAAAGCAATGGAAATTTTTACTCCTCACCTATCTGGTTTAGTATTGGCATATATTTCTGTAATTCTCATCTTTAGAGGATAGTTGCCAGATGACTCATTAACAATGAATTGACTCAAATTTAAGAAAGTGGTACCCTCATTTTTCATAGACTTAGGAATTTGGATTCAGGACAAAATTATTTGGAATGAAAAATTGATAGATATGAAGTGGAAAAGAGGAGCTAATAAAACACTGAAGTCTTATACTCTCTTTGTTATATCCAATTCTTCCCTTTTCTGAATCCTATTCCGTATTCCATTCTCACCAGCAGACAATTTCTAATGTCTTTCCTGAAGTGGTTGGACTTCAACAGATTGGTGCTATCATTTCTTTATCAAAAGAGATTGCTAATGAGTTGCATGTTTTTTTCAGGTGACACTTAATGATCCATTTTCAGATTATCAGTTGCTAACACCCCAGCAGCAGGGCCTAAAATCCTGACTTGGCCCCGTGCTCAGTGCGACACACTGGCTGCACTTCATTAAGGAACTGAGATACCTCCAAATGCAGCGTGGGACTGCAGAGTCTACAGAACAAAGGAACCCACAGAAACATGTCTAGTCTCTGGTTACTGAAGAAATTATACAAGGAGAAGCCTTGTATAATTTGAGGCCTATTTCTTCCTCAATGTTCATGTCTATAAGATGAGCCTTGAGATAACACTGCTGGTGAGTTGAAAAGTTCTGTGAGTTGTCTGTAGTAAGTAGTATCCTGGAAGACGTGCAATGTTGTTCTTTATAAATAATCAAAACAGTTCCATCCTAAGGAGCACAGCAAATAGGAATTCACTGAACAATCAAAACCTCCAGATTCTGCAAGTCACATATATTTAGATTTCTGGATTTGATTTTGAAGTACTGGAATTACTTTTATTCTACTTTATCTATCCAGTTTACTCATTTATTTAGTTTTCTAGTTAGTTAATTACTTGCTGTAAACTGAAAGGACTGTTTCTTAACGAAGTTCTTTCTGCCACTGGATGACGCATGCTTTCTGGTAACCACAGTAATCGGGTGTCTATTCCAATTGATGGAGGATTTTTCAAGGGAAGTAGATTTCCTAAGTATTCTAGGTGTTGCATTTTAAATAGGCTGCCATGAAGTAGAGCTTGATCTGCAGCAGCACACTGGGTACTATGCCCTTAGGCATCCAGATGGTCTTTGGATGTTGCTAATATCAAGCTGATTTGAATAAGTATTCTAGAAAAACAAGCAAAGTACTCAAGGCCAGACGTGCAAACTTAATGCATGCATATTTGTCCACTCCCATCAAAATTCTCCATAAGGAATAGAAGAGGCAAGATTACTTTCTTTGTCTCTGTGCATGTGCGTATGTGTGTTCATGTTAGCCCATTAAATGATTTCTTAGAAAATTATAAAATAAAAAACAAAAATAAAAATAAATATCAAAAGTGATGACACTTTAAAGAGGATAATTTTCACTTTACACAAAATGAGAATTTTAAATAATTTATTCTCATTCATTCACTTCAAAAATATATGTGCTATGACAGACACTGTTAGATACAGGGACTATGTTTGTGACTGGTCATATACCACGAGGAACCAGAATTTAAAGAGACACTTATGTCCCAATGTTCATTGGAGCACTATTTACAATAGCTGGACACGGAAGCAACCTAGATATCCATCGACAGATGAATGGATAAGGAAGTTGTAGCACAAAAACATAATGGAATATTACTCAGCGATAAGAAGGAGTTTGAGCATTCTTCGGCATTGCCTTTCTTTGGAATTGGAATGGAAACTGACCTTTTCCAGTCCTGTGGCCATTGCTGAGTTTTCCAAATTTGCTGGCATATTGAGGGCAGCACTTTCACAGCATCATCTTTCAGGATTTGAAACAGCTCCACTGGAATTCCATCACCTCCACTAGCTTTGTTCGTAGTGATGCTTTCTAAGGCCCACTTGACTTCACATTCCAAGATGTCTGGCTCTAGATTAGTGATCACATCATCATGATTATCTGGTTCGTGGAGATCTTTTTGTACAGTTCTTCTGTGTATTCTTGCCACCTCTTCTTAATATCTTAATATTATTTCTTAATAATATCTTAATATCTTCTGCTTCTGTTAAGTCCAGACCATTTCTGTCCTTTATCGAGCCCATCTTTTCAAGAAATGTTCCCTTGGCATCTCTAATTTTTTGAAGAGATCTCTAGTCTTTCCCATTCTGTTGTTTTCCTCTATTTCTTTGCATTGATCGCTGAAGAAGGCTTTCTTATCTCTTCTTGCTATTCTTTGTAACTCTGCATTCAGATGCTTATATCTTTCCTTTTCTCCTTATCTCTTCACCTCTCTTCTTTTCACAGCTATTTTTAAGGCCTCCCCAGACAGTCATTTTGCTTTTTTGCATTTCTTTTCCATGGGGATGGTCTTGATCCCTGTTTCCTCTACAACATCAAGAACCTCATTCCATAGTTCACCAGGCTCTCTATCTATCAGATCTAGGCCCTTAAATCTATTTCTCACTTCCACTGTATAATCATAAGGGATTTGATTTAGGTCATACCTGAATGGTCCCTACTTTCTTCAATTTAAGTCTGAATTTGGTAATAAGGAGTTCATGATCTGAGCCACAGTCAGCTCCTGGTCTTGTTTTTGTTGACAGTATAGAGCTTCTCCATCTTTGGCTGCATAGAATATAATCAATCTGATTTCAGTGTTGACCATCTGCTGATGTTCATGTGTAGAGTCTTCTTTTGTGTTGTTGGAAGATGGTGTTTGCTATGACTAGTGCATTTTCTTGGCAAAACTCTATTAGTCTTTGCCCTGCTTTGTTCCACGTTCCAAATTTGCCTGTTACTCCAGGTGTTTCTGGACTTCCTACTTTAGCATTCCAGTGCACTCATCTCACATGCTAGTAAAGTAATCCTCAAAATTCCCCAAGTCAGGCTTCAGCAATACGTGAACCATGAACTCCCTGATGTTTAAGCTGGTTTTAGAAAAGGCAGAGGAACCAGAGA
>SJYW01037533.1:210300-258202 GCA_006410735.1 Raphicerus campestris | reverse complement strand
GGATGCTCTAAGGCCTTGGTATGCCACAATCAAAATCCTAAGCCAGAAGCCAAGCACTTAAATCCGAGGATAACATAGGCAAAACCCATCACAAGCGGCCCATCTTCCCCAGATTAGGCAACTGCTTAAGCTACAGCCCGCCCACTCATCTTCTGGGAGCACTGTGCAACACATCATTGCAGTGCCCCTCCATTTACAAAGTTACATAAAATAAGCTGCAGAGGACTTCTACTTTCTCACCATATGAAACAAGACTCCGCTGATTCACTCAGCGGTGAACAAAATGTGAGGAAAAATCCCAGGATGCAAATGAAACAAAGGAGGGCAGCTCTGGTTAAGCAAGTCAGGTGGCCCAGCATCCTGGCTAGGAAACCCTCTCTGGGAGAAACCCAATGAAGCCTTTGGCGACCATTTGATACTGCAGAACAAGGAAACGATTCAGGATATACTGTATATCTTGTGGTCACCTGGGAGACAAAGTGCATTCGCCTTTTTTAAGGAAAGTTGCATACAACTTTCTACTTGGCACAAAGATAGCAACAACCAAGTATTAACAATTCCGGGGGGGTGGGGGTGGGGGGGGCAGCCATCCCCTCTCTGCTGTGAGGGAGGAATCAGAACAACTGTAAGGATGGTTCCCAACTCATCCAGGAGGGCTCACCAGTAGACAACTGGTTGTTCTGACAATATTGAGTTGGGCAGAAAGTTCACTTGGTGAGTGAATATATTCTTCAATAAAGTTCTCAGTGATGATGGTAAATAAGTCTTTTACTCTTGCTTAAAATTGATCAAACTTTTTAGCCAACTCAATACTAAACCTGAGGCTCAGCCCCACGTAGGCAGGAGCTCATCCTCCTTCTGCACAGGGTCCCACACGTATCAGACACAGAAAGAGATCTGGGTAGTAAGAAGGCGGCGGCAAAAACCTGAAAGCTAAGAGGGCTATGCCACAAATCCAAGCAGAATGACCTGCAGAGCAGCCTGGCCTTCAACACACCGCAGCGTAAGCAATTCCAGAGACTTCTAGAAACTACTTACATCTTTTAATATCAGAATCTGACTTGCAGCTTTTAGGTACTGCAACTGATGAGTCACTAAGATTCTGATCTTCTCGTGCAAGGCTTGACAAATACACCTACAAGTGGAAAAGGCACAGAATGCAAACACGTTAGTGGAAGTCAGCCAAACTGCAAGCATACATTTTGAAAACAATGAGACAAAGACAAGACAGTAAAGATCTGTAGTTCAAATACCCATATGAATAAAAATACAAATTAAGTACAAATTGATGAATTCCATTAGGACTTCAAACTATTCAGCAACAAGTTTGAATCAAGCTCCACTAAAAAAAAAAATTCTAAACACCAGTCTAGTGAAACATGAATCAGCTGCTAAGTTGTTTTTCCTAAAACTGATCTTAACAATTATTTACATATTTCATGATGAAAAACAGTGGAGCAATATTGACATTTCAAAAGTTGGCTAAATTAAAATACTAATTATTTTATGTTGAGAATGAGAGAAGTGACTGAAATATACATATATATATACATATTCCTTAGTTTCTTAGATGTTGCTTTATGAAGTACATTATTAACCACCCTAAAAGAGTCATACTTTCTCAATAACCTTAGCCATACTCCCTTCCGTAGACATTTCTTCCTAAGTAACATTAGACAGAAAATGAATGCAAGTGTGGCCTTTATTAGTCTCTACAACATTCCCAGTCCTGTCCAGGAAGTAAATCTTTCTTCATTTGCACTGAAAATTCTCTCAATGTGAAAATGAAAGGGTCCTGCTGACCACGGGCAGAACTCCAGGCAGGTACTCCGGGAGCCTGAGGCCCTTGCAAAGCAAATCTCAAGAACCTGGGCCAGAGCTCAGCCTGTGAGTGAGTTAGATGGAGGGTATGGAGGCAGCAGACTTCACCTCAGTCCCTCTTATGAGCCAGACGAGGTCAGACGAGCAACTCAACTTCATGTTCTTCATCTCAAAAGAACTCCAATTACAACCCACCCACATGTTCTAAAAAAATCAAAGCACCAATCCGCTCAGTTAAAGTCAGCCCCCTTCCCTACTCCTCTCTAACCACAACCTGTCATGTGCTTTGGACACAGGACAGAAAAGTCCTAAGGGGACACTGGGCCTGTGAACAGAAGACCGGGGATGTAGACACATATACCATCACTTCATTAAGTTAAAAAGATTCATTTTTACCTTCTGACAAGACTTAGTTCANGATGACAACCCACCCACATGTTCTAAAAAAATCAAAGCACCAATCCGCTCGGTTAAAGTCAGCCCCCTTCCCTAACTCCTCTCTAACCACAACCTGTCATGTGCTTTGGACACAGGACAGAAAAGTGCTAAGGGGACACTGGACCGGGGATGTAGACACATATACCATCACTTCATTAAGTTAAAAAGATTCATTTTTACCTTCTGACAAGACTTAGTTCAGGTTTCATGGTAATTTTCTTGAAGCATACCTTTTCAGTTTTCAATGGAATTTCTTGCTACATTCAAAAATTACCTGCTATTAATCATTGAAGGCAGATGGCGCTGACCACAAGTTTTAAAAAGGTTTCCTTCCTGACATTCCATCACAGATGAGGTAATATAAATAAGCACAATAACATGATCAGTTTTGATGGCTAGGAATGTATTCCTAAATAAGACTTTTATTCCGAATTTCTAGAAAAACGATCTTCCAAGTTTTTAAGAGTAAAGATTTCTGAGACGTATCATAAAAATTGACTCAGTGATGAATTCTTTAAAATTATTCCTACAGCTGTGTTAAGAAGGAACAAATCCCGTAGCAGAGTAGATCAACTATGAACAAAAAGAGAGTCCTTAGCTTCATTCATTCAATCAACAAACTTTGGTGAGGTACCAGGCACTGTCCCAAATGCTATGTATACACCCACAGGTCAAGACAACCAAGAATTCTCTGCACTGGTACAGGGGTACGCTGAACGAGCATAGGAAATGCTCTATGGGGCTGTGACGTGTGCTCTGAGGGACAGCAAGAGGGGCNGGGGCAGAGTACATCAACTATGAACAAAAAGAGAGTCCTTATCTTCATTCATTCAATCAACAAACTTTGGTGAGGTACCAGGCACTGTCCCAAATGCCATGTATACACCCACAGGTCAAGACAACCAAGAATTCTCTGCACTGGTACAGGGGTACGCTGAACAAGCATAGGAAATGCTCTATGGGGCTGTGACGTGTGCTCTGAGGGACAGCAAGAGGGGCTGCTATCTTAGACGGGGAAACAAGGGAGCCCTGAGACTCTCTGGGGAAACATCCTGCAAGAAGACAGAGCAGGTGCAGGGGTCCTGGGACTGAACACGTAGGGCTGAGGCGCCTTCTTGCATTCACGGCGTATGGAGGGTGAGGGGACTCATAAATGGCCAAGTGCACCCACTGAGGGCTGTGGGAAGAGAGGGCACGGGCGCCCCCTGGAGCAGGAGGGAACGGCAGGGCTGGTCCTCTACCTTCTTAGCACACTGCTCCCGGGCTTTGGGACAGAGGGACCAGTGTGAACAGACAGGGTTGAGAAAGGACCCCCACTGAGCCAACACAGCTGGACACCGAGTGGGTGTGGGGACAGGCTGGAAAGGCTGAGGCGGGCAGACAGCAAAGAAGCCTGTTCTCTGTTTGAGGACCTGGAGCTGCTTCCTGAACGGGCTGGGGTGAGGGTGGGGTTGTCTGTGGCGGGCTCGAGCTGCATAGACAGCAGCATGAGAATCCGATCAGGACAGACATGAAGACCTGGTGGCATAGGAGGGAGGGGTCCCGCAATGTGGGGTTGAAACACATCAGGATCCACAGCAGAACACAGCTAGGACGACATCAGTTCATCTAAGGTCCCTCACTTTCTTAGCTGATAGACCCCACTATGCTCACAGCATAAAGTAAAACTCATGAACCTGAATCACCTTGGATATAGATTCAAGACTAGAGGAAACTGTTAATGGCAAGAAGTGTGAGTCACNTGGTGGCACAGGAGGGAGGGGTCCCGCAATGTGGGGTTGAAACACATCAGGATCCACAGCAGGACACAGCTAGGACGACATCAGTTCATCTAAGGCCCCTCACTTTCTTAGCTGATAGACCCCACTATGCTCACAGCATAAAGTTGTAAAACTCATGAACCTGAATCACCTTGGATATAGATTCAAGACTAGAGGAAACTGTTAATGGCAAGAAGTGTGAGTCACTCACTTTTAATAGAAAACACTCCCCATTACTAAGCTCTGACACGACCACCATCTCTCATAGCATGTTGTTCCATCCAATTTTCTAACTCGTTGAGAACATCTCAGTTGCTGCTGAGTGATTTCCTAAATTGCATTCGTGCTCCCTGACCTAAGTTTCCCCAGAGAATGTGGTTCTGATTGGCAAACAACAATCCAAACAAGCTTGCTTCTATCAAGTGTACATCCAAGGTCATTAAACCCAAGAGCTATAAAAAAAACTGCTCTGTTTGAGGAGAACTTTTGAGAACTTCTGTAATAAGTACAAGAGGAATGGACAGGCTGCACTGCCAATGACTCCAGGAGTGAGGAATTTCAAATGAAGCTTATAGCACTCGCACCCTGTTACCGAACCCATGACAAGGCACTTCTCTACGGGAAAATTCATCAGGGCACAGTCAGGAGAGGGTGGGAAAGCCGGATGAGACCACACAGCTGGGAGCAACGCCACAGGCCTCACTCCCCTGTTCTGAACAATTTAATGCTTCTTTGCACTTTTTATCGTGGTGGTGGTGGTTTAGTCACTAAGTCAGGCCTGACTCTTGCAACCCCACCGACTGTAGCCTGCCAGGCTCCTCTGTCCACGGGATTCTCCAAGCAAGAATTCTGGAGTGCGGTGCCGTTTCCTTCTCCAAGAGATCTTCCCAAGCCAGGGATCGAACCCGGGCCTCCTGTATTGCAGGTGGATTCTCTAATGACTACAAGGGAAGTCCCTTTTTATTGTGGTAAAAGAAACATATCGGTACATAACATGACATTTACCACTTTGCTTATCGTTAAGCATACAGCTCAGTGGCATTAAGCCCATTCACACTGCTGTGTAACCATCACCACCGTCTGTCTCCGGAGTGTTTTCATCACCCCAAACTAAGCACTAGTTACACAGAGACTGGTAGAACCTGCGCCACGATGCTGCTCAGTGGATGTGAAATCCCAGGTCCTCATATCCAGAGCTCAGCGCTCCTCACAAGTCTCTCTCTCACATCTGCAGACTCTGCCGAAGCCTCTCTACTTTGCAGTTGTGACTCTGCTGTAAATCAATCATTTCCCCCCCAATTCAAATGCAGACACCTGAGAAGTTGGTGATAAGGCCTCTAAAGACATTAATTGTTACTCCTAACGACACTAGGTCGAATCCAATCTGACTTGTATCTCCAGAAGAAAAGGAGCCTAACACAGCATGGCAAGGTATGTGAACAGAGGAAAGCCCACGTGAGGACACAGGAACGTGGATGCTATCAGAGGCCAACGAGACAGGTTCCTTAGAGGCAGGAATGAGAGCTGAGCATCCAAGTCTCCTTTTTCTGCCCAATGTGGGTCCTCTCCCTGTCCTGGCGCAATGTCCTTCTTGTAAACTAAGACGTTTTGTGCAGTAACATCTGTAAGGGCATTTAGCTCAGTGCATACAGCAGGGCTTTTAGTAAGTGCAGCTGGAAAGCTCACTGGCTATAACAAGGTCAACAGCAGCAAGGGAACTAACTAACCATGGGGGAGATGTAGATACTGTTTCAGAAAAAAGTGAGCTCATGAGGCTTTTAAAGAGGTCAGTCTAAACTCCACCAGAGAATTCGGTTAGCGTGACGTGGACACATTATACACAGAAAAACATCAGAGTTGTTCTACTTCAGCGGTTCAGTCGCCAAACAAGAGCAACAAATTCAACAACAGATAAGAACAACAAATTCCAGATACACAATAGGAGAGTCAGGAATTCATCCAGATTGTAGATACCTAGTTTCATCATACATTGTGGGTGTAAGTATCAACTCGAGTAAGAATTCATGAAGCCATGTGCAATGACTAAAGACATTCTGAGGTACAACAAATCATTCTCAGATTCCTTACCTTATTCAGAATTTCTGAACCTACAGAATAATAAGCATCAACAAGGTCTTTCCACTGAAACCCTATGTCAGTACTGAAAACATCACTTCTAATGTGTCTTTTAAAAAAAGATGAAGGAAAAGGACTGGCAGCCAAGTCCCAGACTACCGAGTCCCACTCTCTGATTTAAAAACTATAAATCTTCCTTCTTATTTCTGGGGTCTGGATCCATCCAGTGTCTGGTTATCATCTGCAAGTAGCAGGAGGAAATCAGCCATCTATTCCTCAGTCCCTAAGGACAGACTCTACTGTCCTCCACACCCTGGAAGCACCTTCTATATTTTCCTTTCTTGACCTCATTATGATCAAAATTTCTCTATGATAGATCTTCTGTGGAACAAAGGGAAGGGAGAGAGGGACACCAGGGCAGAGTGAGCTGAGTCTCTTGAAGCACAAAGGCTTTCCTGAGCTCTTTTCCCTGATCTTTAATCGGTTCTTAGAAAGCAGAAGTAATAAGAAACAGGAGCAAACTCACAGTTCAAACAAGTGCCTGCTGACTTCTGCGTCCACTGCGCTGAGCGGATCGTCTAGGAGGTAGATGTCTGCATCCTGATACACAGCTCTAGAAAACGTAGAGAGACATCAGGATAAAATACTTCACACTCCCTGGGTCTCGTCTCTGAGTCACAATGGTGTCCAACAACTCCATGTTCATTCCAGGAGCCCAGGGAAGGGACCAGGACCCTGCTTCACACAGGCCCACCCAGCGAACGGGGTCTGCATGCTCATGTCGACTAGGAGCCGCAGAGGAGGGGGGGCAGGATGGCAACTGAGCCCCCATTTACCTTGCAAGGTTGACCCGGGCTTTCTGCCCTCCACTCAGTGTGGTTCCCCGGTCTCCTATCATAGTTAGATCTCCATCCTCCAGAAGCTGTAAATCCTACATGGAGACAGAAAAGGGAAAAAAAGAAAAAGATTTAAAATGTGTTCTCCTGTCATCCTAACCTTTTAGCCTTAGCTCTACATATAAGTATTTTATGAACAGCAATGAGTATATTTCATAATGACTGAATTGTAAGCTTGAATATTGAAAAAAACCTCATTTGTTCTGATTCCATAGGTTTTCACTACATTTATGAATTTGACCATGATAACAAGGAAGTATTTATTGAGGATCGATTGTGCTCCAGGCATTGTTCTCAGCACAGTGAATTCAGGGATGAACAAACAAAGTCCCTAGAGTTTCTTTCCATGGTATGAGACAGACGATATGGAAAATTAACCTGTCTGCAAGTAAAGGATGAGAAGGAAAAGGAAGCCAGCTCAGGACAACAGGGAGTAAAGGAGGGTAGCGAGTCCACACTGGGGTCAGGAGGGCACGGCTCACAGACTGGGTGTGAGCAGATCAGTGGGAGGTGGGGAGCAGGACTTACATAGACTGCCTATAACTCAAGTGATGCTGCCATAGCAAGCAGAGTTCATAGAGTTTGTTATCCACGAAACCCCTCAGGCATCATCCTAGGATGCACAGCAGGACTCTTCTGCAAATGAAGCCGGAGCTTCTCTGTACTTTAGCAAATTTGGGAAGAACAGAAATGTCACAGTGAAGCCCCCAGGATAAGCAGCTTTCTGACCTTCTAAGTCTCAGCTTCTTCTTCTACACAATGTTTCTGCAGAAACAGGAGTCACTCAAGGATACTGTGAGAGCCTAAAAAGTGTATGAACATCCTCCATATATGGAAAAAGGACATGGACTGATTATAACTTGCTACTGGTGAATGAGGCTTACTTTCTCTTGAAACCAGCACTGGGACCCCATTCACCGTGTCGATCACAGCATGTAAGTCACACGACCACAAGGAGAAGAAAGAGACTGTCTCCATCATCCCCCTCCCCGAAAGCCAAAGGCACGCACGCGCACACACACACACGCATACACAGGCACATGCACACGCGCGCAGACACACACGTTCCCGGCTCACTGGAAGCTTCACACGCACACAAACACACATTCCCGGCTCACTGGAAGCTTAACAGGGGTGCATCCAGTGAAAGGCACCAGTTGCTCTGTGGTGAAAATTCATCGTTTTACTTTAATTCTTGCTTTGGATTTTCTGGAGATAAAATAAGCCAGTTTAAGATACATTCCCAGCCCTAAACACACACAGTTTACTTGATCTCTGTTTCACTGGTGACAGCCCCTGCAAACTATTTCAGTTTTTAATGCATAGATTTTATGTTGCTTTGGTTTCCTTCACAAAACAGCACCACGCTGTAGCACGGAAATCTCAACCATGCTCTGGAAAAGACACTTAAATCCACTCTTCCATTTAGCACAGATGGGCCCCAAGAAACAGGCTCTCTCTGAGTCTGGTAGCAGGACTCCAAGTATGCTCTTGACACTGCAAAGTATTTATGGGCCAGCCACAAATGGGAAAAGCATTTCACAGGATTTGAAGTAAAAATCCAAGTCAGCCTAATTTCCCAGCCACCATTTTCTGATTAGGTAAAAGGGGAAAACGTCTGAGTTCAGCATATAATGCAATGCCTGCCACAGACAAGAAGTTTTTATTTATTTCTTAAAACCAATTCCCAATGAAGAGCAGACACACCAACTACAGGGAAAGTAGGAAATGGCTCGTTGGTTTGATGCCATCAGCCAGGAGCATATGGAGGGCCCTTCAGGGATGCTGGCTTCTTGGTGTAGAAACTGCACGGAGCAGCCTGTTAAGTTTCCATCAGAGGAAGGCTGAATTCCTGAGTCAAAGCAGGAGGACCCTGACTTTCATCACACCTGTAACTCCGTTTCGCTGATGGCAGAGCACTATGATTTCCATTTCAAAGACGATGAAACTGAGACCTTGTGAGGTTCAGAAAAGTAGCCAAAATCACGTGATTTTCTTCCCTCCTGAACAGAGAAACAAACTCAATCCCCGAGCCTTATGACTCCTAAGCTTTGTGGATTAAGCTCGACCCCTCCAGTTGATGAAACATTATTGGCTTGGTCCCTGAATTGTGTAACTCATTATACTGTCACTTTGAATACTGCATCAGCTTAATTCCATGTTGCCAAATGTGATTACTTCATGTTTTATTACAGAAATGTTTGCAGCTCAATGAACTTAAATGAACACTTGCTTCAATTAGATCTAGTCATCATGTGTCTACTTGTTATTAATGCATGTGATACACGAAATGCTCCTTTTTCCCGTTTTATCTTCCAGGTGTGGAGGAGTGGGGTCACCTGTTAGAAGTATTTGTTTGTTTCTATGTATGTATTTAGTTTGCATGTATGTATTTACTGAAAACCTGGTAGGTTTCCATTTTATAAAAGTTGCCATGCTTACTGCAATAAACCTGTACCTCCCTCATTTTACAATCCAAGATGACGCTCCCCAGAGGACACACTTTTTTTTTTCCTAGTACACATGCAGTATGTCTCTATGAGTAAAAACACCCCCAGGGCACCTCTATTGTCTATGACTGTCTTATGTCCATCCACTGAAACCTACATTCCAAAAGGAGATAAGCAGAAGCTGCAAAAATGCATTGAGTGGTTCCCAGGTGTTGTGCAGACCTAGAGTCATAGCTGACATTTCAGAGCAGCAGCAAAACCTCTTGGAAACACTCTGACCCAATGTCCTCATTTTGCTGCAAATGTGAGATGCCCAGACACGTAACAGGATACATCCAAAGTGACAGCAGCCAAGTGACAAAATCAGGGGAGGGACTCAGCTCCCTTCCCGCATGAGGGGCCCTGCCTCTATCTCTGACCACGCAGAGAACAGGAGGGCAGTTGTGGTTTATAAATGTCACATCACATATGTCACTGGGCAGCCTAGTTCTGCAAGGCTCCTTCCCACCAGAGTCAGTTACACATGCAGCCCCAAGGGTGTGTGAAGCCCCAGGACACTTCCCCCACATTACTGGTCCAATCACCCAAAGAGTCTGCAGCAAACTACTGATCATCGTGGATGGGAACCTGAACTGCAAACGCAGAGATGGGGTGTTTTCCCTCTCCAAGCTTCAGTTTTATCAACAGAAAAACATTGGTAAAACGTCAGTAACTCATATACCTTTTTATGTATGCTTGCATGGGAATGACAGAGATGATCTGGACATCAACTCTGAATAAATGGGAGCTATTGTTCTTACTGGGACTTTCCAGGTGTCTCAGAGNAGTAAGAATTCATGAAGCCATGTGCAATGACTAAAGACATTCTGAGGTACAACAAATCATTCTCAGATTCCTTACCTTGTTCAGAATTTCTGAACCTACAGAATAATAAGCATCAACAAGGTCTTTCCACTGAAACCCTATGTCAGTACTGAAAACATCACTTCTAATGTGTCTTTAAAAAAAAGATGAAGGAAAAGGACTGGCAGCCAAGTCCCAGACTACTGAGTCCCACTCTCTGATTTAAAAACTATAAATCTTCCTTCTTATTTCTGGGGTCTGGATCCATCCAGTGTCTGGTTATCATCTGCAAGTAGCAGGAGGAAATCAGCCATCTATTCCTCAGTCCCTAAGGACAGACTCTACTGTCCTCCACACCCTGGAAGCACCTTCTATATTTTCCTTTCTTGATCTCATTATGATCAAAATTTCTCTATGATAGATCTTCTGTGGAACAAAGGGAAGGGAGAGAGGGACACCAGGGCAGAGTGAGCTGAGTCTCTTGAAGCACAAAGGCTTTCCTGAGCTCTTTTCCCTGATCTTTAATCGGTTCTTAGAAAGCAGAAGTAATAAGAAACAGGAGCAAACTCACAGTTCAAACAAGTGCCTGCTGACTTCTGCGTCCACTGCGCTGAGCGGATCGTCTAGGAGGTAGATGTCTGCATCCTGATACACAGCTCTAGAAAACGTAGAGAGACATCAGGATAAAATACTTCACACTCCCTGGGTCTCGTCTCTGAGTCACAATGGTGTCCAACAACTCCATGTTCATTCCAGGAGCCCAGGGAAGGGACCAGGACCCTGCTTCACACAGGCCCACCCAGCGAACGGGGTCTGCATGCTCATGTCGACTAGGAGCCGCAGAGGAGGGGGGGCAGGATGGCAACTGAGCCCCCATTTACCTTGCAAGGTTGACCCGGGCTTTCTGCCCTCCACTCAGTGTGGTTCCCCGGTCTCCTATCATAGTTAGATCTCCATCCTCCAGAAGCTGTAAATCCTACATGGAGACAGAAAAGGGAAAAAAAGAAAAAGATTTAAAATGTGTTCTCCTGTCATCCTAACCTTTTAGCCTTAGCTCTACATATAAGTATTTTATGAACAGCAATGAGTATATTTCATAATGACTGAATTGTAAGCTTGAATATTGAAAAAAACCTCATTTGTTCTGATTCCATAGGTTTTCACTACATTTATGAATTTGACCATGATAACAAGGAAGTATTTATTGAGGATCGATTGTGCTCCAGGCATTGTTCTCAGCACAGTGAATTCAGGGATGAACAAACAAAGTCCCTAGAGTTTCTTTCCATGGTATGAGACAGACGATATGGAAAATTAACCTGTCTGCAAGTAAAGGATGAGAAGGAAAAGGAAGCCAGCTCAGGACAACAGGGAGTAAAGGAGGGTAGCGAGTCCACACTGGGGTCAGGAGGGCACGGCTCACAGACTGGGTGTGAGCAGATCAGTGGGAGGTGGGGAGCAGGGCTTACATAGACTGCCTATAACTCAAGTGATGCTGCCATAGCAAGCAGAGTTCATAGAGTTTGTTATCCACGAAACCCCTCAGGCATCATCCTAGGATGCACAGCAGGACTCTTCTGCAAATGAAGCCGGAGCTTCTCTGTACTTTAGCAAATTTGGGAAGAACAGAAATGTCACAGTGAAGCCCCCAGGATAAGCAGCTTTCTGACCTTCTAAGTCTCAGCTTCTTCTTCTACACAATGTTTCTGCAGAAACAGGAGTCACTCAAGGATACTGTGAGAGCCTAAAAAGTGTATGAACATCCTCCATATATGGAAAAAGGACATGGACTGATTATAACTTGCTACTGGTGAATGAGGCTTACTTTCTCTTGAAACCAGCACTGGGACCCCATTCACCGTGTCGATCACAGCATGTAAGTCACACGACCACAAGGAGAAGAAAGAGACTGTCTCCATCATCCCCCTCCCCGAAAGCCACAGGCACGCATGCGCACACACACACACGCATACACAGGCACATGCACACGCGCGCAGACACACACGTTCCCGGCTCACTGGAAGCTTCACACGCACACAAACACACATTCCCGGCTCACTGGAAGCTTAACAGGGGTGCATCCAGTGAAAGGCACCAGTTGCTCTGTGGTGAAAATTCATCGTTTTACTTTAATTCTTGCTTTGGATTTTCTGGAGATAAAATAAGCCAGTTTAAGATACATTCCCAGCCCTAAACACACACAGTTTACTTGATCTCTGTTTCACTGGTGACAGCCCCTGCAAACTATTTCAGTTTTTAATGCATAGATTTTATGTTGCTTTGGTTTCCTTCACAAAACAGCACCACGCTGTAGCACGGAAATCTCAACCATGCTCTGGAAAAGACACTTAAATCCACTCTTCCATTTAGCACAGATGGGCCCCAAGAAACAGGCTCTCTCTGAGTCTGGTAGCAGGACTCCAAGTATGCTCTTGACACTGCAAAGTATTTATGGGCCAGCCACAAATGGGAAAAGCATTTCACAGGATTTGAAGTAAAAATCCAAGTCAGCCTAATTTCCCAGCCACCATTTTCTGATTAGGTAAAAGGGGAAAACGTCTGAGTTCAGCATATAATGCAATGCCTGCCACAGACAAGAAGTTTTTATTTATTTCTTAAAACCAATTCCCAATGAAGAGCAGACACACCAACTACAGGGAAAGTAGGAAATGGCTCGTTGGTTTGATGCCATCAGCCAGGAGCATATGGAGGGCCCTTCAGGGATGCTGGCTTCTTGGTGTAGAAACTGCACGGAGCAGCCTGTTAAGTTTCCATCAGAGGAAGGCTGAATTCCTGAGTCAAAGCAGGAGGACCCTGACTTTCATCACACCTGTAACTCCGTTTCGCTGATGGCAGAGCACTATGATTTCCATTTCAAAGACGATGAAACTGAGACCTTGTGAGGTTCAGAAAAGTAGCCAAAATCACGTGATTTTCTTCCCTCCTGAACAGAGAAACAAACTCAATCCCCGAGCCTTATGACTCCTAAGCTTTGTGGATTAAGCTCGACCCCTCCAGTTGATGAAACATTATTGGCTTGGTCCCTGAATTGTGTAACTCATTATACTGTCACTTTGAATACTGCATCAGCTTAATTCCATGTTGCCAAATGTGATTACTTCATGTTTTATTACAGAAATGTTTGCAGCTCAATGAACTTAAATGAACACTTGCTTCAATTAGATCTAGTCATCATGTGTCTACTTGTTATTAATGCATGTGATACACGAAATGCTCCTTTTTCCCGTTTTATCTTCCAGGTGTGGAGGAGTGGGGTCACCTGTTAGAAGTATTTGTTTGTTTCTATGTATGTATTTAGTTTGCATGTATGTATTTACTGAAAACCTGGTAGGTTTCCATTTTATAAAAGTTGCCATGCTTACTGCAATAAACCTGTACCTCCCTCATTTTACAATCCAAGATGACGCTCCCCAGAGGACACACTTTTTTTTTTCCTAGTACACATGCAGTATGTCTCTATGAGTAAAAACACCCCCAGGGCACCTCTATTGTCTATGACTGTCTTATGTCCATCCACTGAAACCTACATTCCAAAAGGAGATAAGCAGAAGCTGCAAAAATGCATTGAGTGGTTCCCAGGTGTTGTGCAGACCTAGAGTCATAGCTGACATTTCAGAGCAGCAGCAAAACCTCTTGGAAACACTCTGACCCAATGTCCTCATTTTGCTGCAAATGTGAGATGCCCAGACACGTAACAGGATACATCCAAAGTGACAGCAGCCAAGTGACAAAATCAGGGGAGGGACTCAGCTCCCTTCCCGCATGAGGGGCCCTGCCTCTATCTCTGACCACGCAGAGAACAGGAGGGCAGTTGTGGTTTATAAATGTCACATCACATATGTCACTGGGCAGCCTAGTTCTGCAANGAAAGCCAAAGGCACGCACGCGCACACACACACACGCATACACAGGCACATGCACACGCGCGCAGACACACACGTTCCCGGCTCACTGGAAGCTTCACACGCACACAAACACACATTCCCGGCTCACTGGAAGCTTAACAGGGGTGCATCCAGTGAAAGGCACCAGTTGCTCTGTGGTGAAAATTCATCGTTTTACTTTAATTCTTGCTTTGGATTTTCTGGAGATAAAATAAGCCAGTTTAAGATACATTCCCAGCCCTAAACACACACAGTTTCCTTGATCTCTGTTTCACTGGTGACAGCCCCTGCAAACTACTTCAGTTTTTAATGCATAGATTTTATGTTGCTTTGGTTTCCTTCACAAAACAGCACCACGCTGTAGCACGGAAATCTCAACCATGCTCTGGAAAAGACACTTAAATCCACTCTTCCATTTAGCACAGATGGGCCCCAAGAAACAGGCTCTCTCTGAGTCTGGTAGCAGGACTCCAAGTATGCTGTTGACACTGCAAAGTATTTATGGGCCAGCCACAAATGGGAAAAGCATTTCACAGGATTTGAAGTAAAAATCCAAGTCAGCCTAATTTCCCAGCCACCATTTTCTGATTAGGTAAAAGGGGAAAACGTCTGAGTTCAGCATATAATGCAATGCCTGCCACAGACAAGAAGTTTTTATTTATTTCTTAAAACCAATTCCCAATGAAGAGCAGACACACCAACTACAGGGAAAGTAGGAAATGGCTCGTTGGTTTGATGCCATCAGCCAGGAGCATATGGAGGGCCCTTCAGGGATGCTGGCTTCTTGGTGTAGAAACTGCACGGAGCAGCCTGTTAAGTTTCCATCAGAGGAAGGCTGAATTCCTGAGTCAAAGCAGGAGGACCCTGACTTTCATCACACCTGTAACTCCGTTTCGCTGATGGCAGAGCACTATGATTTCCATTTCAAAGACGATGAAACTGAGACCTTGTGAGGTTCAGAAAAGTAGCCAAAATCACGTGATTTTCTTCCCTCCTGAACAGAGAAACAAACTCAATCCCCGAGCCTTATGACTCCTAAGCTTTGTGGATTAAGCTCGACCCCTCCAGTTGATGAAACATTATTGGCTTGGTCCCTGAATTGTGTAACTCATTATACTGTCACTTTGAATACTGCATCAGCTTAATTCCATGTTGCCAAATGTGATTACTTCATGTTTTATTACAGAAATGTTTGCAGCTCAATGAACTTAAATGAACACTTGCTTCAATTAGATCTAGTCATCATGTGTCTACTTGTTATTAATGCATGTGATACACGAAATGCTCCTTTTTCCCGTTTTATCTTTCAGGTGTGGAGGAGTGGGGTCACCTGTTAGAAGTATTTGTTTCTATGTATGTATTTAGTTTGCATGTATGTATTTACTGAAAACCTGGTAGGTTTCCATTTTATAAAAGTTGCCATGCTTACTGCAATAAACCTGTACCTCCCTCATTTTACAATCCAAGATGACGCTCCCCAGAGGACACACTTTTTTTTTTTCCTAGTACACATGCAGTATGTCTCTATGAGTAAAAACACCCCCAGGGCACCTCTATTGTCTATGACTGTCTTATGTCCATCCACTGAAACCTACATTCCAAAAGGAGATAAGCAGAAGCTGCAAAAATGCATTGAGTGGTTCCCAGGTGTTGTGCAGACCTAGAGTCATAGCTGACATTTCAGAGCAGCAGCAAAACCTCTTGGAAACACTCTGACCCAATGTCCTCATTTTGCTGCAAATGTGAGATGCCCAGACACGTAACAGGATACATCCAAAGTGACAGCAGCCAAGTGACAAAATCAGGGGAGGGACTCAGCTCCCTTCCCGCATGAGGGGCCCTGCCTCTATCTCTGACCACGCAGAGAACAGGAGGGCAGTTGTGGTTTATAAATGTCACATCACATATGTCACTGGGCAGCCTAGTTCTGCAAGGCTCCTTCCCACCAGAGTCGGTTACACATGCAGCCCCAAGGGTGTGTGAAGCCCCAGGACACTTCCCCCACATTACTGGTCCAATCACCCAAAGAGTCTGCAGCAAAGTATTGATCATCGTGGATGGGAACCTGAACTGCAAACGCAGAGATGGGGTGTTTTCCCTCTCCAAGCTTCAGTTTTATCAACAGAAAAACATTGGTAAAACGTCAGTAACTCATATACCTTTTTATGTATGCTTGCATGGGAATGACAGAGATGATCTGGACATCAACTCTGAATAAATGGGAGCTATTGTTCTTACTGGGACTTTCCAGGTGTCTCAGAGGTAAAGAATCTGCATGCGAATGCAGGAGACTCAAGATACGCAGGTTTCAGGTTTGACCCCTAGGTCGGGAGGAAGATCTCCTTGAGGAGGAAATGAAAACCTGCTCCAGTATTCTTGCCTAGAGGATCCCATGGACAGAGGAGCCTGGTGGGTACAGTTCACTGGGTCACAGTCAGGCATGACTGAGGAGGCTTAGCACGCACAGAGGCATTCTTACTACTTAAGTTTGCATTTCCCTTTTCCATACCAATACTTTTTTAAAAAGATACCTCTCAATCCTGCCAACCCTACATCATTTCTGGAAATGAAAAATCTATTTTAAACAACACAGGAGAAAAAAACAGAAAAAGAAAGCAAACAATTCTCTTATGTCCACAAAATCATCAGATCTATGATGTTCAAGCCACATGTTCAACCACAATAACTATTTCCTCACAGGTCTGCACCCCTACACCACTGAAGGGCCATCCAGCCTTTTTCCTCACAGTATAAAAGAACAGTCAGATGTCCAGATTGCACTGAACTGAACCAGGGGGAGCCCTTTATGCTATTATTCCCTCATTTTTATAACCGAAGAAAATAACATAGCACCTAATCAGTATTTACCTTTTTTCCTTTCCTTCCATCAAATTATCAATATATTCTCCTACTAGGTAAGCCCAGTTTGCATGACTGATTCCCTAATTTTATTTACTAAATTTCCATGTACAGTAAAATGTTTCAATTTCCATTTTCTAGTGAAACACAATCCCGTTTCTGAAAACAGTCTCTGCTACTGTGAAAATAGGCTGTATTAAGAAGAAATGGTAAAGGAGTCCTTTTTCTTTAATTACTAAGGAAAAGTGAAGTGGAGAGGAAAACCTAGAGACAGAAAGGGACTAAGGAGGCATCAGGGCATCAACCAAGTGCAGGAGGCAGATCTCATGTGGATTCCAACAGCAGTGAAGGAGGCTTCCAGTGAGATGACCAACAGCACATAAGCACTGATGAGAAAGCTGATGACAGTCAGGAATTTGAGTTATTTTTCAGATGAAATAATGTGATCTCTTTTCAGTCTCTGAGAGAAAAACTGCTGAAATATTTACAGACAAACTAATCTGCGGTCTAGAATCTGCTGCAGAATAGTCTGGGGTGGTGGTGGGGCAGGCAGAGGGCAGGAATGGAGATGTAACAAACAGGCCACCATCTGATCTGGGGGGAACCTGGGGGAGGGTACACGAGGGCTCATTACACGGCACTATTTTCATAAAGTTTTGTAATTGTGCACTAAAAGTGAAATGCAAGTAAATGAAACTGCAAAAGACGAAACAATCCCCACCCCAAAAACGGCATTCTGTGTCATTACGACATCAGAATTCAAACAGTAGCATATGTGTGTGAATGTTCGTGAGAAAACCAGCTTCAAGTATTAGGCAACACTAAAAGATCGTCTAACAGACCTTGTAGCTTAAACCAACATGATCGATCATCTTTTGAAATCTGAGCATATGCCACTCAAAACTCATTACTTACCTTTTTCAAAGCACAAGCCTTTATTACTTTTTCATATCGTTCCTTTTCATATTTCTTCCCAAATAAAATGTTACTCCTCACAGTTCCTGAGAACACCCAGGGCTGCTGAGAAACATATGCGATCCTCCCATGCACGCTGACCTGCCCCTGGCTCGGGGGAAGCTCCCCCAGCACAGCGCTTAACAGTGACGACTGAAACAGACAGGAACACACACACACGTGAACAGGGTGCACTCACGTCGGAACACGCCCCGCAGCACAGCTGCCCCCAACCCGGGTGCTTGATAAATGATGGAACCCTTTCATTTAGAACAGGATAAAGTACAGTTCTGGCAGTTGCAGGAAAAAAAAAAGAAATAACACTATTGGTCAATATAAACAAATGAATGAATGTATTCATTGATAAGAAACATGATTATTAATATAATACTAAAAAACCGAAATGGGCTTCCCTGGTGACTCAGGCGGTAAAGAATCCACCTGCAATGCAGGAGACCTGGGTTCCATGCCTGGGTTGGGAAGATCCCCTGGAGGAGGGCATGGCAACCCACTCCAGTATTCTTGCCTGGAGAATCCCCATGGACAGAGGAGCCTGGTGGGCTACCGTCCATGGGGTAGCAAAGAGTCGGACACGAATGAGCGACTATGCACAGCATAACAACCTAAACTGCCCAGTAGTTTCTCCCAAATGAAATGCTAAATTCAGCAAGGACTAATTAAGAATGTTTAACATCCTTAACCAACAAAACAGCCCAGCAGGATGCATGGTTCATGCATCAGATACGATGTTTAATTCAGCTGTCCCTGCATCCCAGGCATCCTTTACTTATCAAATATTTGTTCTTAACAAGCTTTCTGTGACTAACATATCCAAAGATGATTATTTAAAAAAAAACAACCTCTGGAGTCATGTTTCAGAAAAGTCCATCATCGTATAGGAACTCATCACCCTCTCATGTACATACACCTCATTTAGAACTTTGGGTTTTGTTCTTTCAGACGAGGTTCACGGGCACATCGTTCAAATCTTGTCTGCCACACAGAAGTGGTGTGTCCGTGTGTCCCAGCCACACTGGGCTGAAATTATCTGTGTGCCCCGGAACCTGGTTGCCTCTGGAGAGCAGAGACGTTGGAGTCTTGCTCTCATCTGTACCTATAGCTCCAGCACGTGGCTATTCATTCACCACCCTGGGCACGGATGGCACCAAGTCACATCATGTGAGGAGACGCTCAAAATCGCCAGAAGAGCCTTTCCACCCTCCAGACTCCCTGGAGGGACAATCGTCACAAAAAGAAGACCCCTCTATCTCATTCTGTCCTGAACAGCCGACAGAACAATAATTTCCTTCCCTGACAAGTCAAAAGCCTGACAAGCAGTTTCCAAATGTGCAACATGAAGCACCAAGAAGGAAAGCAGTGTGTATTTATCCAGATTCATCCAGCCATGAAACCTTCTTTAAAAACTCATGTTCCCTGGAACACACCTACAGAAAACACTGTTCTAGACACTCTCGATTCAAAATGAATCATACACAGCTCTGGGCTCCACTCAGAATTTAACAGGGGCTGTGGTGTTGCATCAAGCTGACAAAAGGTGTCACAACTAAAAAAAAAAAAAAAAAAAAGGTGTCACAACTTACCTTTCCTGCTCCCACAGGTCCAACCACAGCTAACAGTTCACCAGGTCTGACAGTAAAGGAAAGGCCTTGTAGGGTTGGGGTGTCTGATGCCTGCAAATATAAGTTTAGAAAACTCTGTTCATCTCATTAANTTTTTTTTTTCCTAGTACACATGCAGTATGTCTCTATGAGTAAAAACACCCCCAGGGCACCTCTATTGTCTATGACTGTCTTATGTCCATCCACTGAAACATACATTCCAAAAGGAGATAAGCAGAAGCTGCAAAAATGCATTGAGTGGTTCCCAGGTGTTGTGCAGACCTAGAGTCATAGCTGACATTTCAGAGCAGCAGCAAAACCTCTTGGAAACACTCTGACCCAATGTCCTCATTTTGCTGCAAATGTGAGATGCCCAGACACGTAACAGGATACATCCAAAGTGACAGCAGCCAAGTGACAAAATCAGGGGAGGGACTCAGCTCCCTTCCCGCATGAGGGGCCCTGCCTCTATCTCTGACCACGCAGAGAACAGGAGGGCAGTTGTGGTTTATAAATGTCACATCACATATGTCACTGGGCAGCCTAGTTCTGCAAGGCTCCTTCCCACCAGAGTCAGTTACACATGCAGCCCCAAGGGTGTGTGAAGCCCCAGGACACTTCCCCCACATTACTGGTCCAATCACCCAAAGAGTCTGCAGCAAAGTATTGATCATCGTGGATGGGAACCTGAACTGCAAACGCAGAGATGGGGTGTTTTCCCTCTCCAAGCTTCAGTTTTATCAACAGAAAAACATTGGTAAAACGTCAGTAACTCATATACCTTTTTATGTATGCTTGCATGGGAATGACAGAGATGATCTGGACATCAACTCTGAATAAATGGGAGCTATTGTTCTTACTGGGACTTTCCAGGTGTCTCAGAGGTAAAGAATCTGCATGCGAATGCAGGAGACTCAAGATACGCAGGTTTCAGGTTTGACCCCTAGGTCGGGAGGAAGATCTCCTTGAGGAGGAAATGAAAACCTGCTCCAGTATTCTTGCCTAGAGGATCCCATGGACAGAGGAGCCTGGTGGGTACAGTTCACTGGGTCACAGTCAGGCATGACTGAGGAGGCTTAGCACGCACAGAGGCATTCTTACTACTTAAGTTTGCATTTCCCTTTTCCATACCAATACTTTTTTAAAAAGATACCTCTCAATCCTGCCAACCCTACATCATTTCTGGAAATGAAAAATCTATTTTAAACAACACAGGAGAAAAAAACAGAAAAAGAAAGCAAACAATTCTCTTATGTCCACAAAATCATCAGATCTATGATGTTCAAGCCACATGTTCAACCACAGTAACTATTTCCTCACAGGTCTGCACCCCCACACCACTGAAGGGCCATCCAGCCTTTTTCCTCACAGTATAAAAGAACAGTCAGATGTCCAGATTGCACTGAACTGAACCAGGGGGAGCCCTTTATGCTATTATTCCCTCATTTTTATAACCGAAGAAAATAACATAGCACCTAATCAGTATTTACCTTTTTTCCTTTCCTTCCATCAAATTATCAATATATTCTCCTACTAGGTAAGCCCAGTTTGCATGACTGATTCCCTAATTTTATTTACTAAATTTCCATGTACAGTAAAATGTTTCAATTTCCATTTTCTAGTGAAACACAATCCCGTTTCTGAAAACAGTCTCTGCTACTGTGAAAATAGGCTGTATTAAGAAGAAATGGTAAAGGAGTCCTTTTTCTTTAATTACTAAGGAAAAGTGAAGTGGAGAGGAAAACCTAGAGACAGAAAGGGACTAAGGAGGCATCAGGGCATCAACCAAGTGCAGGAGGCAGATCTCATGTGGATTCCAACAGCAGTGAAGGAGGCTTCCAGTGAGATGACCAACAGCACATAAGCACTGATGAGAAAGCTGATGACAGTCAGGAATTTGAGTTATTTTTCAGATGAAATAATGTGATCTCTTTTCAGTCTCTGAGAGAAAAACTGCTGAAATATTTACAGACAAACTAATCTGCGGTCTAGAATCTGCTGCAGAATAGTCTGGGGTGGTGGTGGGGCAGGCAGAGGGCAGGAATGGAGATGTAACAAACAGGCCACCATCTGATCTGGGGGGAACCTGGGGGAGGGTACACGAGGGCTCATTACACGGCGCTATTTTCATAAAGTTTTGTAGTTGTGCACTAAAAGTGAAATGCAAGTAAATGAAACTGCAAAAGACGAAACAATCCCCACCCCAAAAACGGCATTCTGTGTCATTACGACATCAGAATTCAAACAGTAGCATATGTGTGTGAATGTTCGTGAGAAAACCAGCTTCAAGTATTAGGCAACACTAAAAGATCGTCTAACAGACCTTGTAGCTTAAACCAACATGATCGATCATCTTTTGAAATCTGAGCATATGCCACTCAAAACTCATTACTTACCTTTTTCAAAGCACAAGCCTTTATTACTTTTTCATATCGTTCCTTTTCATATTTCTTCCCAAATAAAATGTTACTCCTCACAGTTCCTGAGAACACCCAGGGCTGCTGAGAAACATATGCGATCCTCCCATGCACGCTGACCTGCCCCTGGCTCGGGGGAAGCTCCCCCAGCACAGCGCTTAACAGTGACGACTGAAACAGACAGGAACACACACACACGTGAACAGGGTGCACTCACGTCGGAACACGCCCCGCAGCACAGCTGCCCCCAACCCAGGTGCTTGATAAATGATGGAACCCTTTCATTTAGAACAGGATAAAGTACAGTTCTGGCAGTTGCAGGGAAAAAAAAAGAAATAACACTATTGGTCAATATAAACGAATGAATGAATGTATTCATTGATAAGAAACATGATTATTAATATAATACTAAAAAACCGAAATGGGCTTCCCTGGTGACTCAGGCGGTAAAGAATCCACCTGCAATGCAGGAGACCTGGGTTCCATGCCTGGGTTGGGAAGATCCCCTGGAGGAGGGCATGGCAACCCACTCCAGTATTCTTGCCTGGAGAATCCCCATGGACAGAGGAGCCTGGTGGGCTACCGTCCATGGGGTAGCAAAGAGTCGGACACGAATGAGCGACTATGCACAGCATAACAACCTAAACTGCCCAGTAGTTTCTCCCAAATGAAATGCTAAATTCAGCAAGGACTAATTAAGAATGTTTAACATCCTTAACCAACAAAACAGCCCAGCAGGATGCATGGTTCATGCATCAGATACGATGTTTAATTCAGCTGTCCCTGCATCCCAGGCATCCTTTACTTATCAAATATTTGTTCTTAACAAGCTTTCTGTGACTAACATATCCAAAGATGATTATTTAAAAAAAAACAACCTCTGGAGTCATGTTTCAGAAAAGTCCATCATCGTATAGGAACTCATCACCCTCTCATGTACATACACCTCATTTAGAACTTTGGGTTTTGTTCTTTCAGACGAGGTTCACGGGCACATCGTTCAAATCTTGTCTGCCACACAGAAGTGGTGTGTCCGTGTGTCCCAGCCACACTGGGCTGAAATTATCTGTGTGCCCCGGAACCTGGTTGCCTCTGGAGAGCAGAGACGTTGGAGTCTTGCTCTCATCTGTACCTATAGCTCCAGCACGTGGCTATTCATTCACCACCCTGGGCACGGATGGCACCAAGTCACATCATGTGAGGAGACGCTCAAAATCCCCAGAAGAGCCTTTCCACCCTCCAGACTCCCTGGAGGGACAATCGTCACAAAAAGAAGACCCCTCTATCTCATTCTGTCCTGAACAGCCGACAGAACAATAATTTCCTTCCCTGACAAGTCAAAAGCCTGACAAGCAGTTTCCAAATGTGCAACATGAAGCACCAAGAAGGAAAGCAGTGTGTATTTATCCAGATTCATCCAGCCATGAAACCTTCTTTAAAAACTCATGTTCCCTGGAACACACCTACAGAAAACACTGTTCTAGACACTCTCGATTCAAAATGAATCATACACAGCTCTGGGCTCCACTCAGAATTTAACAGGGGCTGTGGTGTTGCATCAAGCTGACAAAAGGTGTCACAACTAAAAAAAAAAAAAAAAAAAGGTGTCACAACTTANTCCCTGGAACACGCCTAGAGAAAACACTGTTCTAGACACTCTCGATTCAAAATGAATCATACACAGCTCTGGGCTCCACTCTGAGAATTTAACAGGGGCTGTGGTGTTGCATCAAGCTGACAAAAGGTGTCACAACTTACCTTTCCTGCTCCCACAGGTCCAACCACAGCTAACAGTTCACCAGGTCTGACAGTAAAGGAAAGGCCTTGTAGGGTTGGGGTGTCTGATGCCTGCAAATATAAGTTTAGAAAACTCTGTTCATCTCATTAAAATTACACAAGAACTCTGAAAAGTGGTGAAAAAAATATTGATATGCTAATATAACCCATATTTTCCTCCTTCCTGTTTTAAGATTCTGAGCCGTGGGGGCCTTTTATCCCAAAATATCTTTGAAACAGCTTTAGTTTCCTTTTAGGAAGGCTCCTTCTTTTTACCAGATTTCCATACAACAGTGTTTCAGACACCCACAGGATTTAAGGACTGAAATGACAAGTCACGTGTTCAATATGTACCTGCACGTTGCACACTAACTTACTACAATAATATACCTAATTGACTATCCAGTATGGGAGGTTTTTAAATCAATTGGGAATGTTCATTACAGCCCTTGGTTAGGTCAACTTCAGTATTGTCCACAAGGTGGCAGAATACGTACATGTCATGCCTGCTCCTCTACTAATAATTTGGTATCGCCTCTCACCTCTGTATTTTCACTTGGTAAAGAATGAATCTTACTAATGCTCAGCAAGCAGCAGAGCATTTTATATGATATAGTTGCTCTTGGTAAATAAAGTCGCATAAACGGTAGACAAGGCTCCAATTTAACCAGAGCTGTAGTTTCACACCCAAAACAAAACAAAACCAAGAAAAGGGGATCGTGGGTCAGTGATAATGCCTCAATCGTATACCTCTTACATGCTAAACTGAGAGAATAAAGTACTTCTACTGGTCAACAATCCAACACAAAGGAGAAGAACAAAGTATTATTCATCGTGCCAATCACAGGTCGTGTTCATGAACAAACAAGGGTGTCTGTGTGTGTCATTACATATACTGTATTCTTAACTGCTCATTTTTTAAAAAGTAGTTAAATGTCATTACATAAAATGCCCAAAAGACTAATAAAAGATAATGTTCTAAACAAAAAATTTCTCTGGAAAAAACTGAACTGATTATAGATATAGTCACTTACTAAAAAGAAAAAATAATTATTTATAATCATNGTTCATGAACAAACTTAAGGGTGTCTGTGTGTGTCATTACATATACTGTATTCTTAACTGCTCATTAAAATGCTAGTTAAATGTCATTACATAAAATGCCCAAAAGACTAATAAAAGATAATGTTCTAAATAAAAAATTTCTCTGGAAAAAACTGAACTGATTATAGATATAGTCACTTACTAAAAAGAAAAAATAATTATTTATAATCATCAAAATAACTAGCCCTAGATCTTAAAAGAGACATGTTTTCACTCCTTTCTTTTTAACTGACTCCTGGATTCCGTAATTATTTTTCACTCAGAAATACTTCATTATTTTCCTCTCACAACAGTCCATGATTCTGTGGCACAAAATACATGAGCAGAGCTTCCTGTTGCAGCCCTTCAGCTAGTCAGGGCAAAAATCATGGGTTTCCCTTCCTGTTTGGGCTTGAGGCTTTCATTACTAAAATACTAGCCCCAGATTTCTCAGGAATTACAAAGCTATCAATAAGAGGCTTGATTTTAATACTTAAGAATCATTTTTAAAGCACCCTCCAATTCTTTATTCTTCTCTAACATTTAGGGCTTCTATTTTACTACGTTTCACTCAGGTAAGACTAAAAATAGTGAGCCAACTACAAACATCTGCTCCCTGTCACCAACCCTCACGGTCTGTTCAGGCTTCAGGATTGGGCACTGCTCTGTTGTGCCAGAAGGGGGCAGCACTGGACTGCTCACTACGGCTAGGTCCCCTCCTGTCTTGGTTTTGCAAGCTCAGGGGATGCTGGCTCAATAAGCATCATCAGCTGAGCCCCACTCAGCTGAATGAATGAGACCCGGATCCTGAGATATTCCCCCACCTGCCCAGCTGGTTATGGAGGAGAGCAGGTTACAAAGCTCATGTCTTCCTCTGGCCTCCCAACCCAGCAGGGATTTCATTCAGACTCAGCTTCTCTCTAAATCTCCAATGTCGGTGTCCCTCCCCCCTCCCAAGGGCTCTCCCACCTATGACCTAACCTGACAGCCCCTAATTACTAATGACCCCAGCAAGGGACAGGTGCCTTCCCTAGGCAAGGCCAGAAGGCTGTGATGTACTGTAATGCAAATTGCACAGAAGTATCAGAACATGCTATTAACTTCTTTGGACAAAGAGCAAAAGAGTTCACTTTAAAATGCTGCATAGTTTGGAACAAGATAAATTTGGTAATGTTAACATTTACACAGTAGCCGTTATAATGGAATTTTAGTGCTGCTTTCCATAAATGTTTGAACTGTATTATGATGAGAAATACAAAAATAGGAGGGAAAATCTATAATATTAACCTAGGAACAACTATCAAGTTGGAAAAGTCACCTTGTTTGAATTTCCATGTGCAAAAGCTGTAGGGGCACATTATTATTTATTTGGAAATATACTACTGTTTTTGTAGGTGCAGAGGCAGGTACTGAATCTGAAGTAGCGGCACAATACGTAGTGTCACACACTCAAGTGGCACGACATGTAGTGTCACAAGAAGGAAAACACGAGTCTACAGGGTCTAGACACTCGCACTGTGGTCCCCAATGCCACCAGCAGAGAGGCTCTTCCACATTCTGCGTAAGTAATTCCCTGCATGGAAGTCCCTCTCCTGGACCAAGGGTTCTATTTACCCTCCTATTCCATANAAGAAGGAAAACACGAGTCTACAGGGTCTAGACACTCGCACTGTGGTCCCCAATGCCACCAGCAGAGAGGCTCTTCCACATTCTGCGTAAGTAATTCCCTGCATGGAAGTCCCTCTCCTGGACCAAGGGTTCTATTTACCCTCCTATTCCATACTCTGATTAATTCTCTGATAGCTCAGTTGGTAAAGAATCTGCCAAACCAGTGCAGGAGGATGTGCACAGAGAACCATGNAGCCTCGTCTCTGGCCCTGGATTGAATTCTTCTCCTCCAGGGGCCAAGAATCCCAGTGTTGTGATTCAACAACAACCTTTCAAAGTGATGGGAACAGACGCCATGATCCTAGTTTTTTGAATGTTGAGTTTTAAGCCAATTTTTTCACTCTCCTCTTTCACCTTCAGCAAGAGGCTCTTTAGTTCCTCTTTGCTTTCTGCCATAAGGGTGGTATCACCTTCACATATGAAGTTATTGATATTTCTCCCAGCCATCTTGATTCCAGCTTGTTCTTCATCCAGTCTGGCATTTCTCATGATGTACGCTGCATATAAATTAAATAAGCAGGGTGACAATATACAGCCTCGATGTACTCCTTTCCCAATTCAGAACCAGTCCATTGTTTCATGTGTGGTTCTAATTGTTGCTTCTCGACATGTANAGTGTTGTGATTCAACAACAACCTTTCAAAGTGATGGGAACAGACGCCATGATCCTAGTTTTTTGAATGTTGAGTTTTAAGCCAATTTTTTCACTCTCCTCTTTCACCTTCAGCAAGAGGCTCTTTAGTTCCTCTTTGCTTTCTGCCATAAGGGTGGTATCACCTTCACATATGAAGTTATTGATATTTCTCCCAGCCATCTTGATTCCAGCTTGTTCTTCATCCAGTCTGGCATTTCTCATGATGTACGCTGCATATAAATTAAATAAGCAGGGTGACAATATACAGCCTCGATGTACTCCTTTCCCAATTCAGAACCAGTCCATTGTTTCATGTGTGGTTCTAATTGTTGCTTCTCGACATGTATACAGGTTTCACAGGAGGCAGGTAAGGTAATCTGGTATTCCCATCTCTTGAAGAATTTTCCAGTTTGTTGTGATCCACAGTCAAAGGCTTTAGCGTAGTCAATGAAGCATATGTTCTTCTGGAATATCTTGCTTTTTCTAAGATCCAACAGATGTTGGCAATTTGATCTCTGGTCCCTCTGCCTTTTCTAAATCCAGCCTGAACATCTGGAAGTTCTTGGTCATGTACTATTGAAGCCTGGCTTGGAGAATTTTGAGCACTACTTTGCTAGCATGTGAGATGAGTGCAACTGTGTGGTGGTTTGAGCATTCTTTGGCACTGCCCTTCTTTGGGATTGGGATGAAAACTGACCTTTCCCAGTCCTGTGGCCACTGCAGTTTTCCAAATTTGTTGGCATTTTAAGTGTAGCACTTAAACAGCATCATCTTTTAGGAGTTGAAAACAGTTCGGCTGGAATTTCATCACCTCCACTAGCTCTGTTCGTAGTGATGCTTCCTAAGGCCCACTTGACTTCACACTCCAAGATTTCTGGCTCTAGGTGAGTGATCACATCATCGTGGTTATCTGAGTCATTAACATCTTTTTTGTATAGTTCTCTGTATTCTTGCCACCTTTTCTTAGTATCTTCTGCTTCTGTTAGGTCCATACTGTTCCTACCCTTTATTGTGCCCATCTTTGCATTAATTGTTCCCTTAATATCTACAGTTTCCTTGAAAAGATCTCTAGTCTTTTTCAGTCTAGCATCTTCCTCTATTTCTTTGCATTGTTTACACAGGAAAGCTTTCTTACCTCTCCTTGCTAGTGCTCATAATTTTAAAAAAAAATTAAAGAAAAACACTTGTCATTTTATTCTGATAACGTCCTTAGTAACAGGACTAGCCTAAATTCTTTGAATATCTACACCTGAAGCTGACTTGCAAAGCAGTCAAAATAGAATTTGGGTTAGATTATGCTTTTCTGAAGAACAGGTTTGAGTTCCAATAAAAGAATACAGACTTCTCATCTGAGCTATTTCAATGAAAAAGTCTCCCTTCACTTACTATTCTCTTCAATATCTGCTGATACTGTTAACAGATTATTATTACTAAAGGTCAACTTTTTATCTTTCTTTCACTCAGTAAGTTTTTGACTCTCCACTGCTTACATATTCAAGTTCAAATTCCATATTCTGACATCTCAACCACCTTTTGGATCTTACCCTATAATCCTCTTCATGGATTCTGTGCTTTAAAAAAGAACTACTTCTGTCCCTTATAGACACCCTCACATTTGCCCACTATCAGGCTACTGTTCTTCATTCTCTCCTGGGTGTGTAAGTTTCCTTACCTTCACAGTAATGCAACATTCTGTTCAGGGGTCAGCTTTTCAAGTCAGCATATAAATGAAAACTGGGTTGTTCGATTATCTTTGAAAATACCTTAAGTAGCCCATGAAATATAATACTCATGGCCTTTTATACATATNGGCATTTTAAGTGTAGCACTTAAACAGCATCATCTTTTAGGAGTTGAAAACAGTTCGGCTGGAATTTCATCACCTCCACTAGCTCTGTTCGTGGTGATGCTTCCTAAGGCCCACTTGACTTCACACTCCAAGATTTCTGGCTCTAGGTGAGTGATCACATCATCGTGGTTATCTGAGTCATTAACATCTTTTTTGTATAGTTCTCTGTATTCTTGCCACCTTTTCTTAGTATCTTCTGCTTCTGTTAGGTCCATACTGTTCCTACCCTTTATTGTGCCCATCTTTGCATTAATTGTTCCCTTAATATCTACAGTTTCCTTGAAAAGATCTCTAGTCTTTTTCAGTCTAGCATCTTCCTCTATTTCTTTGCATTGTTTACACAGGAAAGCTTTCTTACCTCTCCTTGCTAGTGCTCATAATTTTAAAAAAAAATTAAAGAAAAACACTTGTCATTTTATTCTGATAACGTCCTTAGTAACAGGACTAGCCTAAATTCTTTGAATATCTACACCTGAAGCTGACTTGCAAAGCAGTCAAAATAGAATTTGGGTTAGATTATGCTTTTCTGAAGAACAGGTTTGAGTTCCAATAAAAGAATACAGACTTCTCATCTGAGCTATTTCAATGAAAAAGTCTCCCTTCACTTACTATTCTCTTCAATATCTGCTGATACTGTTAACAGATTATTATTACTAAAGGTCAACTTTTTATCTTTCTTTCACTCAGTAAGTTTTTGACTCTCCACTGCTTACATATTCAAGTTCAAATTCCATATTCTGACATCTCAACCACCTTTTGGATCTTACCCTATAATCCTCTTCATGGATTCTGTGCTTTAAAAAAGAACTACTTCTGTCCCTTATAGACACCCTCACATTTGCCCACTATCAGGCTACTGTTCTTCATTCTTTCCTGGGTGTGTAAGTTTCCTTACCTTCACAGTAATGCAACATTCTGTTCAGGGGTCAGCTTTTCAAGTCAGCATATAAATGAAAACTGGGTTGTTCGATTATCTTTGAAAATACCTTAAGTAGCCCATGAAATATAATACTCATGGCCTTTTATACATATGATCCCTTATATTTAATTGTATGATATGCAAAGAATATTTCTACTGTACTACATAATAGCTCAGAATATACTGCTGCTAAGTCACGTCAGTCGTGTCTGACTCTGTGAGACCCTACAGACGGCAGCCCACCAGGCTCCCTGGTCCCTGGGATTCTAGGTTAAACAGGGGCTCTGTATCAACCTAGAGGAGTGGGATGGGGAGGGAGATGGGAGGGAGGTTCAAAAGGGAAAGGATATATGTATATTCATTGCTGATTCATGTTGAGGTTTGACAGAAAAACAACAAAATTCTGTAAAGCAATTATCTTTCAATAAAAAAATTTTTTTAATGCAAAAATCTACAGGTATACTGCTGCTGCTAAGTCACTTCAGTCATGTCCAACTCTGTGCATCCCCACAGATAGCAGCCCACCAGGCTCCCCCGTCCCTGGGATTCTCCAAGCAACAACACTGGAGTGGGTTGCCATTTCCTTCTCCAATGCGTGAAAGTGAAGTCGCTCAGTAGTGACTCTTAGTGACCCCATGGACTGCAGCCTACCAGGCTCCTCCATCCGTGGGATTTTCCAGGCAAGAGTACTGGAGTGGGGTGCCACTGCCTTCTTCTCAGAATATACAGTTGACCCTAAATAGACTAGTGTAACATCACTACACTCTGATTTCTAAAGACCAGCTCCAGTGGTACTTTCTGAGCCATCTTCTGCAATTCCCCTCCGTGCCAAGGAATCTAGGACTCTCAGAACTAGAATTCTGCCCCTGTAAGGGCACTGATTTTACACTTCCATATACTATAAAGGGATTGAGGGTTGGGGTCCATTTCAACAACTCTTTCAGACTAAAGAGCTCTTTTAAGAGCAGCATTTGAGTTCTTGTGCTAGCTCTGTGTCCTTGACCAAGTTACTTAACTTCTCTGAGCCTCATCTATTGAAAAGAGACAATAATTTGATCCAGCAATTCTCTTTCTGGATATACATCCAAAAGAATTGAGTGCAGGATCTCAAAGAGATACATGTAGACCCATGTTCATAGCAACATTATTTACAATAGCCCAAAGGTGGAAGCAAACCAAATATCCATTGGTGGATGAATGGATAAACAAAATGTGATATATCCACACAATGCAATACTATTCAGCCTTAAAAAGGACAGAAACTCTTAACACATGCCACAACATGAATACACCTTAAGTTAAAGAAGTCAGTCACAAGAAGACAAATATGGTGTTACTGTATTCCACTTATATGAGGTATGTAGAGCAGTGAAATTCAGAGAGATATAAAGCAGAATAGTGGTTGCCAGGGGCGAGGAGGAAGGCAGAAGAGGAAATGGGGAGCTGTTTCATGGGTATGAAAAAGTTCCAGAAATTGGTGGTACAACAATGTGCGTATTCTTAACACTACCAGACACTTAAAAATGATGAAGATGGTAAATTTTATACGGTATGTATTTTACCACAATTTTAAAAAAGAAAGAGACGATAATACCAGACTTATAGGAATACAGTAAAGAGTAAAGTGAGAAAACATACATAAAGCACTGAGCACACAATCTAGAATGTAATAGTTGCTTTTTAAACTACCAGTTATCATTTGTGAAGTGTATATGTAGTTCTTAGTAATTAAACGCAGTGGATGGTATTCAAGACTATTGCTTTACATGAAGAAACATTATTGATCCCATCTGTTGGGCATTTTATCTAATATAACCAGTGCCTTCCTACTCAAAAGGACATTACTAAATTTTAAGACATCTTTGAAAAATTACAGGGTTTTGTGTTATAAAATCTGTGCTTCCCTAAAACTTTATCTTTGTATTTTTCTAAGTAAAAGAGTCTTGATTTTTATTAGGATATAACGCCCCTAACTAAAACACATTTCCCAACCTTCCTAGCAGGTAGAGTGGCTAAATGATGAATTACAAGAAGTTATGAATGCCTTTTAGAAAAACACTTTAAAAGGGAAAAGGCACATCCCTTGCATTCCTATATACTAAAAATGAAAAATCAGAAAGAGAAGTTAAGGAAACAAGCCCATTTACCACTGCAACAAAAAGAATAAAATATCTAGGGATAAAATTACCTAAAGAGACAAAAGACCTGTTTGCAGAAAAGTATAAGACACTGATGAAAGAAATAAAAGAAGACACAAACATATGGAGAGATATACCATTTTATTGGATTAGAAGAATCAATATGTTGAAAATGACTATTACCCAAAGTAAACTACAGATTCAATGCAATCCCTATAAAACTACCAATGGTATTTTTCATAGAACTAGAACAAAAAAATTCACTATCTGTATGGGAATGAAAAAGACCCTGAACAGCCAAAGGAATCTTGAAAAAGAAGAATGAAACTGGAGGAATCAAGTTTCCTGACTTCAGATTATACTACAAAGATACATTAAAACAGTATGGTACTGGCACAAAAATAGAAATATAGAGCAACGGAACAAGATGGAAAGCCCAGAGATAAACCACACACCTATGGGCACTTATCTTGGAAGGAGGCAAGGAGATACAACAGAGAAAAGACAGCTTTTTTAATAAGTGGTGCTGGGAAAACTTGACAGCTACATGTAAAAGAATGAAACTAGAACACTTTAACCACACACAAAAAAAACTCAAAATGGATTAAAGATTTAAATGCATGGCCAGAAACTATAAAGCTCTTAGAGGAAAACATAGGCGGTACATTCTTTGACATACATCACAGCAAGATCCTCTTTGACCTAGTCCTAGAGTAATGGAAATAAAAATGAAAGTAAACAAACGGGACTTAATTAAAGTTAAAAGCTTTTGCACAGCAAAGGAAACGATAAATAAAATTAAAAGACAACTCTCAAAATGGAAAAAAAATAACAGCAAATGAAACTGATAAAGGATTAACCTCCAAAATATATAAGCAGCTCATGCAGCTCAATATCAGAAAAACAGACAATCCAATCAAAAATGGGAAGACAATCTAAACAGACATTTCTCCAAAAAAGACATACAAATGGCCAACAAACAGATCAAACAGATGAAAAGATGCTCAACACTGCTCATTTGCATATTTAGAGAAATGCAAATAAAAAGTACAGTGAGGTATCACCACACACTGGTCAGAATGGCCATCATTAAAAAAAAGTACAAACAAGAAATGCTAGAGAAGATATGGAGAAAAGGGAACTTTCTTGCACTGCTGGTGAGAATGTAAATTGATACAGCCACTATGGAGAACAGTATAGAAACTTCTTAGAAAACCAGAACAGAACTACCATGTGATCCAGCAATCCCACTACTGGCCATACACCCTGAGAAAATCATAAGAGACCCATGTATCCCAATGTTCATTGAAGCACTTTTTACAAAAGCTAGGATATAGAAGCAGCCTAGATGTCCATCAACAGATGATGAATACAGAAATTGTGGTATATATATACAATGAAATATTATTCAACCATAAAAAAGAATGCATTTGAGTCAGTCCTAATGAGGTGGATAAGCCTACAGACTATTATACAGAGTGAAAGAAGTCAGAAAAAGACAAATATAGTATATTAATGAATGTAAATGGAATCTAGAAAGATGGTACTGATGAACCTATTTGCAGGACAGCAATGGAGAGGCAGATTTATAGAACAGATCTGAGGACAGTGAGGGAAGGAGAGGGTGGGACCAACTGAGAGAATAGTAAGGAAACATCTACATTACCGTATGTAAAATAGATAGCAAGTAGAAATTTGCTGTGTGACACAGGAAGCTCAATTCAGTGCTCTTTGACAACCTAGAGGGGTGGAATGGAGAGGGAGATGGAAAGGGGTTCAGAAGAGAGGGCACGTATGTATACCTGTGGTCGGGAAGACCCCTGGAGAAGGAAATGGCAACCCACTCCAGTATCCATGCCTGGGAAATCCCATGGACAGAAGAGTCTGGCAGGCTACAGTCCATGGGGTCACAAAGAGTACTGAGCAAGCACGCACCTAGGTGGCTGATTCTTGTTGATATATGGCAGAAACGAACACAATATTATAAAACAATTACCCTAAAACAAAAGAGGGGGGGCAAGGGCATGTTTTATTCTTTTCTTGTGCCCTTCCTCCTTCCTGCTACTGGAACTGACAGAAGAGCCACCAGTTCCTCAGAACCACATATACTCTAGCCCCTTTCAGACCCACAGCAGTCACAAAGCTAACTTTCCCCAAGAAAAAATCAGGGGTAGCTGCTGTTACTGAAACTCCCTGGAGATCCAGAGCACAGCTTGGAGAGGTGTTCTTTTGAAGTGTCCCGTCCCCCTCCGCAGTCCAGTTTGAAAAAAAGGGATAACCCCAAAAGCCTCTAAAGAACCACTGACACCCCAGAAATGTCTCATGGTTCTCCCTGAGACCTGGTAAAGTGGGACCTGGCCAAATTCACTTCACTTCTTTGAGTTTCCACTTTACCTTTTATACAGTGTTTCCCTCACAGCTCAGTTGGTAAAGAATCCTCCTGCAATGCAAGAGACCCTGGTTCGATTCCTGGGTCAGGAAGATCCCCTGGAGAAGGGATAGGCTACCCACTCTAGTATTCTTGGGCTTCCTTTGTGGCTCAGCTGGTAAAGAATCCACCTGCAGTGTAGGAGACCTGGATTCAATCCCTGGGTTAGAAAGATCCGCTGGAGAAGGGAAAGGATGCCCACTCCAGTATTCTGGTCTAGAGAATTCCATGGACTGTATAGTCCATGGGGTTGCAAAGAGTCAGACAGGACTGAGCGACTTTCACTTTCACAGTGGAAATCATTAACCTACCTGCCCTACTTTGCAGGGTATTATGTCCAAATGAAATGGTGGANAAAAAAAAAAAAAGAAATCAGGCTTTGGGCAGATCCCAGTTCTATCATTTGAAAGCTGCGTGAGGATGGGTGAGCTTGTTTCCTTATCTGTAAAGTAGGGACACTAATGTTTATCTCATTCAATTGCTGAGAAGATAAAATTAGAGGATGTGTACAGGGTTTAAGAGATTCTGGACCACACAGGGAGCCCTGGCGGCAGTGATAACAAAACCACAGCAACACAACACAGATGTGAAGCTTCCATCTGGACAGGTCACCATGTCACTGAGAACATTACTATGGTCCAAATCCATTCCTAAATGTTCTGCTTCAAGATGTGAAAGAAGAAAGAAATTTGATTGAACTGCATGGACCATTCCTTAACAGTGTTGCTAGAAGCCCCATCAGAAAGAAAGATAAACTTAGGGGAACCACAACTGACCTCATATGACTGATTTGTTTTAGGTGCAACGGTTTTTTGATACTACAGAAACTTCACAGAATATCTCAGCTTTTACGGAAAGATGAAAAAATAAAATCAAAACCACAGCCAAAGCTAATTTCACTAGAGATCTATTACTGGCCAACCGTCACTGTGGAGACACGGGAACAAAACAATTTAGATGTTTTATAAAGCCCAAACACTTAAGTTCATGCCCAGGCTGCTTCACAGAGCCAATTCATCTTCGTTCTTGACTGATTCATAAAAACACAAATCCTTAAATATCTACAGGGTCTTATCTTGGTGATGGAAATTATTCACCTCTGGCAATTTCAAGACTTTTTAAAAAGAGAGCAGGACAGTTTGTGGGTATGTTGGAATCACAAGTTTGAAAGGAAGAGGGCAGTAGAGAGGATTAAGCAGCAACAGAAAAAGGGCAGAGACAAAGAGGCAAATCAAAAGGGGAAGCTCAGAAATCAAGAGAAACATCTATGGAGGAAAGAATCTATTTTTGATACAAAGAACTAAATGAATCTGAGGCCGCTCTTCCCGCCCAAGGAGCAGGGACCTCTCAGCAAGTTCCTCCCCTCACGGACCAGAGAGGAATCCTATTCACGCCAGGACTGAGCACACTCACTACCTAGTCATTCAAGGCAGCATAGGAGAGGCAATCTGTTTGCTTCTCCTACTTTCAAACAACCTAATCATCCTGTGTCATTAAGAGCTTGTACCCTTGCGACTCATACTACCACATATAAGTGAGCAGGGATCATATGATATTTACAATGCACCCTAAATGGTAACCCACTCCAGTACTCTTGCCTGGAGAATTCCATGGTCAGAGGAGCCTTGTGGGCTGCCGTCTATGGGGTCGTACAGAGTTGAACACGACTGAAGCAATTTAGCATGCATGCATGCGTTGGAGAAGGAAATGGCAACCCACTCCAGTACTCTTGCCTGGAGAATCCCAGGGACAGAGGAGCCTGGTGGGGTTGCACAGAGTCAGACATGACTGAAGGTACTTAGCGGCGGCAGCAGCTTTATCAGAAGGCAGGGGAGTACTGACACATTTTGGAATGATGCCAGCCTTGGCACTAAGTAAACTAAACCTCAGCTAACTGAACACTAAAGCCAACTACAAATAGGGCCAAAAAAAAAAGGACACAAAATCCACCTACAACATAATAAAGTTATGTGTCAGCAAACCTTGATTCTTCGGATGCTGACGAATGCCTCTGACACCTTCTCGACGGCCGAAGGGAAGAAGAGGGTTACTGTCAACCGCACAGCCCCGTACAGCGACACTGCCACAAATACACGACTGGCTGTGATCACGTTGCCAAGGAACACGTAGGTGGTGAAGGTGACAAAAACAATGATTTTGCTCGCAACAAAAAAAGATGCCAAATTCATTCCTCTAAGGTAGGAACTTCTCAGAATCTTGGAAATTTCCTTCCTGGAAAAAAAAAGTGTAGGAAATAGGTTTTAAAAGAAGCATCCACATCCAAGACATGAATTCAGTGCCCTGTGTGAGGAGTCTCTTTCTAGGCAGTGGACACAGATTAAGATAATCTATCCCTCACGCCCTGGAAACACCGCACACCCAGGGGCTCTGCCCGAGACAAGGACCACACGCTTCATCACTACTTCACTCTTCCAACTAATGCAGTCTTGATGTCACACTTTTAAACATTTTGGGTTAATTAGACAAGGTTTGAACTTTCATTCAACCAGCATTTGTAACAAGTCCTGGGCTGAGTTCTTCATTGAAGACAAAAAGACAGAGCCCATCCCCGCCAGGAGCTCATGAAATCAGAGGAAAGAGAATAAGCAACCCAAAACTGAGACACCAAGACAACAGACAGAGGCAGGGAACAGAGAAACAGAGAAAGAGAGCAGAGGCATGTTAACTCAGAGCAGTGGCGACAGGGCAGGCCACGGGATGAGGAACTCGAGAAGAGGAACTGGAGTCAGTCAGGGCTGGCGGAGGCCAGAGAAGAAGGAAGATGGGAGTGTATCCCCAACAGAGAGAGGGGTGCTCACAAAGGTGCAAAATGAGAGGTGACAGGGAGCAGCCAGAGAATTCTAAGCACCCTGTGGTGGAGTACAAACACTCATCAGATATGTAAATGAAAGATAGAAAAAAAAATTCTATAAACATAAAGCAAAGCATAAAAAATATTTTTATGGCTCTGTTTGGAATAATACTGATTCATAAAGTCTGGCCTGATACATGTACAGTCAATCTCTATAATTTCCCCACTTGTGCTATATAAGTTATAGTTTCAGTTTAAATATCATTTTAAATGCTAACATCTTAAATCATTGCTCATTTGGGATGCATGGTATTAAGAAACACTTGTTATTTAATTTCTGTATAAGTAAGAAGCATATATATCTATTCCTTTACTCAAATGACGTCTCTACTATTCTATTTAACCTTCCTTCCACGTGTATAAAGGGTGAACTAAAGAGTATTTAAGTTCACCTTAATCTGAAAACTTGGTAAGACTTCTAAACCACTCAGTAAATATGAAATAAACCAGAAAATACGTGTGTGTACAAAAACTTACCTTCTCAAACTGGTGATAAGATCTGCAAAAGACTTTTCCCAAGCATACATTTTTATTATTCTGATGCCAGTTATAACTTCATTCATAGTCCTGATCCTGGTGTCTGTGAAGGCTGCGGTCTTACTCCTATGGGGAGAGACATGAGAGACGAGCCTTAGTGATCACAGCAAGAATTTCCTTATTGACAGCAGCAGGGGCACAGCCAAGCACCAGGGACCAAATGATTCCCTACAGCTCTCCTAAGCTGACAACACAGGCAGGTCCTACTCAAAGTGCAAATGGAGGACGACTTCAATTAGGGAGTCAACCATTCAGCCCACTTCAAGAAGTAACCTGGAGAACTTAACAGTATTGGCTAAGGAAGACCTGAAATGAGTCAGATACAAACCACCTGCCCCAGGAGGTCGTGGTTGGGTAGAGAAGTCAGAAATCTAACAGGGAAGACAGTGTCGGTGATGTAATAAATAAGTGCTGGGGAGCAGAAAAGATGGGGTTGTTAACGGCACTGGGAAAGGAGAGCAAGAAAAGCTTCAGAGACCACTACAGCAGGGCCTCGAAGGATAAGGAACCGCTTTCCACAGCAAGGTAGGAAATGAAATTCCAATGAGAGAAAAACACCACGTGAAAATGTATACACACAAACGTGAAATGTATGCATACAAACTGCAACGGGCTTCAAATAGCACAGGATCTCCATCACCTGACAGCCTGGACAATGACCGCCTCCAAGCCTCGGGGACCTGTTTCAGCTCTAATCTATCACCATTAGGCCCTTCATCACCAGTCTCTTTTCTACCACAAACGCTGCTGGGACTGTGGTACTTTACAAAGTCATATTTAAAATTGATCTNTTTTTTTTTTTTTATTTATTTATTGGCCACGCTGTGCGGCATGTGGGATCTTACTTCCCTGATCGGGGATTGAACCTGGGCCCCCTGCATTGCAAGCCCAGAGTCCTAACCACCAGACCACCAGGGAAGCCCCCAAAGTCATATTTAAAATTGATCTCGCTCTTTGGGTGCTTATAACGTTGTATTAAAAACAAGATACATACAATGTATACACACCTGAAAATGGCTCTAACACAAACTTAACGAAAATATATGCATCTGGAACTGGGCCTCTAAGGTTATTACTATTTAATAAAGCTTAAATAACATCATTTAAGGCACATTCTGCTGAAGGACACTCTACTTATTCAGGTTTGGTGCCAGGAGGAGCCAGCAAATGACTTCAAACAGATGATCGATGTTAATCCATTACATATTAGCAATTTTTTAAACCCGTGTTTGTCTTACCGGAGTGATGAAAACAACTTCCCGATGCAGCTTTGCAAAGGCAGAAGAATAATGAGAACCGCCATCCCAGCAAGACACGATATTCCTATTTCCATCCAGAGCAGGGCGGTCACTACGATAGCCTGCAGTGGCCCTGCCCACAGAAAGTGCAAGAATATCGTTACCTTAAAAGAAAAAGACAAAGCCTTCTTAGGACTATACAAAAACAAAACCTATAAGGACACAATTTAAAACAATCTCCTGTCAAAGAACAGATGGGGACCGAACAGAAATGATCACAGTGGGTTTTAAACCTGCTAAAGCAGAAATCTAAGCATCTGCCCGAGATGCTGCTGTTCCAGTGAGAAGTTGACTGGCAGCCCTGGGAAGATTTCAATTTTGTCTATCCCATAGGTGACCTCGGGGTTTCCCCAAACTCTGTCTACTTCAGAATTCAGTCCTTGTGGCCCCTCCAGCTGCCCGGCACCCCAGGAAAGTCTAATCCCCATGTTTCATGAATGAATAACTGAAAGAGAAGTATCTAATGCAACATAGATTTAACTAGAAGCTATAATGCCCTGGGTAACGTGATCTACTCATAAAGTGTAAACAAGATTGTAATGGGACAGTGGAGAGTAGGTTGCTTCTGGCTAGAGACCACCCAGCTGGCATTACTCCTAACAGGCTCCCTATGCAGCAGGCACTGAACAGGGCANAAAGTCTAATCCCCCCCCCCCACTCTCCAGTAATTATTTGTGTATGTACCTCCCTAACAGATTGTGCCTTCTCCAGGGCAAAAACTAAATCTTATTCATCCATGAAACTGAGTAGGGACCTCTGTTCATATTTCATGAATGAATAACTGAAAGAGAAGTATCTAATGCAACATAGATTTAACTAGAAGCTATAATGCCCTGGGTAACGAGATCTACTCATAAAGTGTAAACAAGATTGTAATGGGACAGTGGAGAGTAGGTTGCTTCTGGCTAGGGACCACCCAGCTGGCATTACTCCTCACAGGCTCCCTATGCAGCAGGCACTGAACAGGGCACAGGGGAAAGAACAACCCCTCCCCACCAGGCCTTCATCACCTCTAAAGGAGGAAGGCAGTTCAGGCAGCAAAATGACATCATGTGCCAAGAAGGGCCACGCCAAAAGGACCCCTAACCAAGGGGGACACTAACCAATCTGGGCAAGAACTCTGTCACAAAAACAAAATTCTCATCTACAGGGCAATACACATGATTAACATCTAAGTTGCACACAGAGGAAATGACCTAGAGAAAGAGAACCCTTGTCTTATGTCCTCAACGGAACCCTGGCCCTAGAACCTGGCATCCCAATAAACGGAACTCAGTGAGAAGGATAGAAAATGGAAGAGGAGCCCTTGGGCAGCTCACCTGATCAAATTTGTTCACGTCATTGGACAGCAGGTTGACTATCTGGCCTGTGGTGGTCTTCCCCATGGCTGAATTACTCAAGCGAAGGGCCTGAAATGAAAGAGAGACAGAAGTGGATTCCTGTGGTGATGCCAAGTCACTCTTGGAATGTAACACAACAGAGCACATTTTGATGGGGTCTTGAGCTATGTCAGGTTGAGGAGTGTGACCCCTGACAACGGGGCTCTAGGGACCCACGTCTGTCCTTCAACCCCTCAATGTGGTGACAGCCATGTCCACAAGGACAAGAACAGACAGAAACAAAGCCCTCAACCCTGTCCTGTTTTGTTTTTGTTTGGATGAATTTGGACATGGGCAAAATATAAACAGATCTATCACAAGATTCCTATTTACTTTTTAAGGCAATTTTACATACAAATAAATGGTAATTTTTCATGCAGAAAACACATATTTTGAAGAAGTAGATACTTGATCCCTAATTTTAACAACTAAGGAGAAGGAAACGGCACCCCACTCCAGTACTCTTGCCTGGAAAATCCCATGGATGGAGGAGCCTGGTGGGCTGCAGTCCATGGGGTCGTGAAGAGTCGGACATGACTGAGCGACTTCACTTTCACTTTAACAACTAAAAGAAGGCAGAACTGCACACCAACTCTGACTTTAAACTGATCAAAGGGAAAATAAAATCCACCTAATTGGAATCGATGGACCAAAAGGCTGGTTTTGGAACAAAAATTAACATGAAGCAATTATAACACTGCAGCCAACACAGAAATCAAGAATCGGTCACAAGAGAATCACAGAGATGCTACACGGGATTTAAAAAAAAAAAAAAACAGAACATGATTTAACAGTAGTAGTATTAACAAGGAAGACATGACTTACAAGCAAATCTGCCCAGATTTATGCTTCCGACTGTGAAAGAATAAAGGGTACTGGACTGGCCCTCCATTGCAAAACTATGAAGCTGGACAAAATAGACGAAGCACCTGTTTTCAGGCAGTGAAAGACCAGCAATGCAGGACTGTGACCCCCCCCGGGAAGAAGTATGCCCTGTGACTGGCTTGTTTTCTCCCTGGGGGTATATTGTGCCCGAGCAGAGTTAAAGTGACACTGAACTGAAGAGCAAGAAATGGATGCTGTAAGTTGCAGAAACAGCTTTAATTTGGGCAGAAGAGCAGAGGTTAAGCCCAGAACATCTTGTGGGGATTTCCCAAGGGGCTTTTCCCGAACTTCACTGTATATGAACAGAGGCAGACTCCACGGGGCCTCGGTGAGGTCACTCACTGCCAGGAGACTGCAGATTCTACCCAAGACAAGAAAGAGATATTCCTAATCAACAGCTCAGACATCTACTTCAGCTGTCAGGAACGACATGACTTACACACTAGAGTAAGAACCATGTACTTGGACTAAGTTCAAAATGGAAATAACTGGCCCCAGAGAGACTAACAGAACCGATCTAACAGGAATTCCATATCAGAACAAAACTTAATATCATCTAATCCAAGGCTTGTTGTTTTTTAGTCACTCTGCTGTGCCCGACTCTTTGCAACCCTGTGGACTATAGTCCACCAGGCTCCTCTGTCCATGGGATTTTCCAGGCCCACCAAATAAAACATAATTCTCAACTTCTAGGTACTGTTTTTCCCTTCGGTCCACACACTGCTGCCCATTAATTATAGAAAATCAATCTTCAGTGTGTGATCAGTTGCATCAGTCGTGTCTGACTCTTCGCAACTCTATGGACTGTAGCCGGTCAGGCTCCTCTTTCCAAGGAATTCTCCAGGCAAGAATACTGAAGTGGGTTGCCATTCCCTCCTCCAGGGGTCTTTCCAACCCAGGGATCAAACCCGCGTCTATAGGTTATAGTAAAAACAGTTCACATCCAGTTTAGAGAAAACAACATACAAATTAATGCTATTATTTTAGTTCTCTATTTACTTAATATGTTACAATGGGCTATTACCAATATTTGGTTAAATTTGTTTTCCTTGCGGAAGCAAAATAGTTCTTCCATGAGAACAATAAAAGGCAAACAAACTGGATCAAATCTGCTGTGTAAGTCAGACCCTAAATTTTAAGTTAATAAGTTATTAACTTTTAATAAATCAAGAACTTGTAAATATTGATTAACAATTATAAAAGCCTACCAATGTTTTTAAGGGACAAAGAACATGTACAGGAAATTCACTACAAAAGAAACACAGAATGTTAATGAAAATTTACTAATAATCAAATATATTCAAAATATGACATCCAAGTTTGGCAGCGGTGTAGGAACGTTTCATTTCACCAAAGAGAATATAAGCAGATAACTCTTGAAGTTAACCTAGCATATCAAAAGTTTTGCAATGCACACACCCTGAGAAATTAAGGATGTCTCAAAAGGTTTGGCTTTAATCAGGTTCATTTGCACTGCTATTTGTTAATATTTAAATCTAGAAATGATCTAAGTGTCAAATTACTAAAAATTAGAAAACAATCTAAATATCTAATTTCTGATTATGCTAGAATCTACATGGCCATTAAGACATGGGGTATTCATTCCGTCGAAGCACGGATCCATTTATGGTGTGGTGAAGAATAGGGAATAGAGAAATTACACATGGGACAATTAAGAGAACCCTATGATTGAAGTGAAAGAGGAGAGTGAACCATGGCATCTGGGACCATGGAATCTGGTCCCATCACTTCATGGCAAATAGATGGGAAACAGTGGAAACAGTAGCTGACTATTTTTCTGGGCTCCAAAATCACTGCAGACTGCAGCCATGAAATTAAAAGATGCTTACTTCTTGGAAGGAAAGTTATAACCAACCTAGATAGCATATTCAAAAGCAGAGACATTATTTTGTCAGCAAAGACATTATTTTGTCTAGTCAAGGCTATGGTTTTTCCTGTGGTCATGTATGGATGTGAGTGAGAGTTGGACTGTGCAGAAGGCTGAGCGCCAAAGAATTGATGCTTTTGAACTGTGGCGTTGGAGAAGATCTTGAGAGTCCCTTGGACTGCAAGGAGATCCAACCAGTCCATCCTAAAGGAGATCAGTCCTGGGTGTTCACTGGTAGGACTGATGTTGAAACTGCAAAATTCTGGCTACCTGATGCGAAGAGCTGACTCATTTGAAAAGACCCTGATGCTGGGAAAGATTGAAGGTGGGAGAAGGGGACGACAGAGGATGAGATGGTTGATTGGATGGCATCANAGACCCACAGCAGTCACAAAGCTAACTTTCCCCAAGAAAAAACCAGGGGTAGCTGCTGTTACTGAAACTCCCTGGAGATCCAGAGCACAGCTTGGAGAGGTGTTCTTTTGAAGTGTCCCGTCCCCCTCCGCAGTCCAGTTTGAAAAAAAGGGATAACCCCAAAAGCCTCTAAAGAACCACTGACACCCCAGAAATGTCTCATGGTTCTCCCTGAGACCTGGTAAAGTGGGACCTGGCCAAATTCACTTCACTTCTTTGAGTTTCCACTTTACCTTTTATACAGTGTTTCCCTCACAGCTCAGTTGGTAAAGAATCCTCCTGCAATGCAAGAGACCCTGGTTCGATTCCTGGGTCAGGAAGATCCCCTGGAGAAGGGATAGGCTACCCACTCTAGTATTCTTGGGCTTCCTTTGTGGCTCAGCTGGTAAAGAATCCACCTGCAGTGTAGGAGACCTGGATTCAATCCCTGGGTTAGAAAGATCCGCTGGAGAAGGGAAAGGATGCCCACTCCAGTATTCTGGTCTAGAGAATTCCATGGACTGTATAGTCCATGGGGTTGCAAAGAGTCAGACAGGACTGAGCGACTTTCACTTTCACAGTGGAAATCATTAACCTACCTGCCCTACTTTGCAGGGTATTATGTCCAAATGAAATGGTGGATGCAAAAGCATCTTAAACTGCAATGAAATAAAAATATATAGGTGGCTGCTGCTGCTGCTGCACCGCTTCAGTCGTGTCCGACTCTGTGCAACTCCATAGATGGCAGCCCACCAGGCTCCCCTGTCCCTGGGATTCTCCAGGCAAGAACACTGGAGTGGGTTGCCATTTCCTTCTCCAATGCATGAAAGTGAAAAGTGAAAGTGAAGTCGCTCAGTCATGTCCAACTCTGTGCGACCCCATAAACGGCAGCCCACCAGGTTCCTCCATCCATGGGATTTTCCAGGCAAGAGTACTGGAGTGGGGTGCCATTGCCTTCTCTGATATAGGTGGCTAATGACACTCAAAGCCACAGTCAAGAAAGGGCAGAGGGAGAGACTTGCAGGAACCTATCTTAAAGATAGCCCTAAAAAAGGATACAAAGAGATGTGAACAATGAGGTTCACTGCAGCATTACCTGTAACATTTAAAAGTTATATAAAATAATTAAAAAGACCATACACCATGACCAAGTGGGCTTTATCCCAGGGATGNGTTGCCATTTCCTTCTCCAATGCATGAAAGTGAAAAGTGAAAGTGAAGTCGCTCAGTCATGTCCAACTCTGTGCGACCCCATAAACGGCAGCCCACCAGGTTCCTCCATCCATGGGATTTTCCAGGCAAGAGTACTGGAGTGGGGTGCCATTGCCTTCTCTGATATAGGTGGCTAATGACACTCAAAGCCACAGTCAAGAAAGGGCAGAGGGAGAGACTTGCAGGAACCTATCTTAAAGATAGCCCTAAAAAAGGATACAAAGAGATGTGAACAATGAGGTTCACTGCAGCATTACCTGTAACATTTAAAAGTTATATAAAATAATTAAAAAGACCATACACCATGACCAAGTGGGCTTTATCCCAGGGATGAAAGGATTCTTCAATATCTGCAAATCAATCAATGTAATACACNTCCAGAGCTGTAAATTCCCAGAGGTCACAAGCGAAGAAAACGGCCTGGTTAGTTCAGCTAATGAGTCCCAGAGGGAGGAGTAAGCAGGGGATAAAGGCTGAAAAACAGAACGAAGGCAGAGCTGATTGCTCGGAAAGGCACCCAGAGAGGATGCAGGTCTCCCTGAAATGCCATCCTTTTCCTCCATAACTAACTCAAAGTCATCACCACAGCTGGTGAACAGTAAATTGTTTCCAATGAATACTGAGTACATGTATGACCTCTACCCTTTCAAAAAAAAGGAGACCTAGCTTTGATGACAAAGTGATAAGACAGCCTTCCAAGGACGATTCCACCTGTGTGAGGTTCCTCGAACAGACAAATACACTCAGAACGTAAAATGGAAAGCTGCCACTCAGGAGGCAGAGACCTGATGAGGCATGGTGGTGATGGCAGCACAACAACGTGAATGGACTTAACACCACCGACTCAATTGTAGACTTGAAAACGGCAAACCTAGTCAATTAAAGACAATGACCTTTGAAGACCAAAATGAAAATAACCACTAATCAAAAACTGTAAACGCAGTGAAATATTTTGAAGAATGAAGGAGACGTGAAACACAGGTAGACAAAAAAATTAGAATGTTTAAAAATAGGTATGAGTCATGATTGCAGCACAAACCCCAGGGAAAAGAGGAAGAATACACATGCTGTTTGTTCCCTTTCCAGGGAGACACCATAGGTCCACCAGCCTGACCTGGTCTGCTGGTCCCTTCACCATTCTCCAGTACAGAGTTTCCTATAAACTTTCTCCATGATTAAGAATCCCTGGGGAACAGGTTAAACAATACAGATATCAAGGTCCCTTCCTTAAAAAATGCTAAGGGAGGGACTTCCCTGGTCCCGTGGCTAAGACTCCATGCTCCCAATGCAGGGGGCCTGGGTTCAATCCCTGGTCAGGAAACTAAGAACCCATACAGATGCAGGCTGCAGGCAGAAGGAATAGGCAGGCTCTAAGGAAACTGTAGCAGTGAAACTTACATTACCATATGTCAAGGTAACAAATGAGAATTTGCTTTGTGACTGGGGGAATTCAAACCTAAAGGGGTGGGATAGGGAGGGAGGTGGGAGGGATGTTCAAGTGGGAGGTGCATTGCAAAGTCTCTTCAGTTGTGTCTGACTGTAGACTGCCAGGCTCCTTCTTCCTTGGAATTTTCCAGGCAAGGATACTGGAGTGGGTTGCCATTTCCTTCTCCAGGGGAATCTTCCCATCCCAGGGATCAAACTTGGGTCTCCCACACCGCAGGCAGACTCTACCATCTGAGCCACCAGGGAAGCCTGAGATTTAGAAACCCGCCTCTTAAAACAGAGATACTCTAGACTTGTCTTGGAAAAGACGAATAACTCAGTAGGTAAAGAATCCACCTGCAATGCAGGAGACTCCAGTTCAATTCCTGGGTCGGGAAGATCTGCTGGAGAAGGGATAGGCTAGCCACTCCAGTATTCTTGGGCTTCCCTAGTGGCTCAGGTGGTAAAGAGTCTGCCTGCAATGCGGGAGACCTGGGTTCAGTCCCAGGGTTGGGAAGATCCCCTGGAGAAAGGAAAGACTACCCACTCTAGTATTCTGGCCTGGAGAATTCCATGGACTGTACAGTCCATGGGGTCATAAAGAGTCGGACATGACTGAGCAACTTTGACTTTGACTTTCAAAGCCTAAGAGGGCTTCCCTGATGGGTCAGATAGTGAAGAATCTGCCTACAATGAAGGGAGATGTAGAAGACCTGGATTTGATCCCTGGGTAGAGAAGCTCCCCACCTGGAATAGGAAATGGCAACCCAGTCTTCTTGTCTGGAGAATCCCATGGACAGTGGAGCCCGGCCAGCTACAGCCCACAGTCAGACACAGCTGAGTACACGCAGCACAGCACATACTCCAAACTTAGGCATTTAGTTACAGTAACTTTTGATGGAAGGGTATAGGAATTTTGTTGTTGCTGAGGAATTTTTGAAAGGAAGCAGGGATTACCAATTAGCTTTCCAGACTGGTTACCTAGTAAAAACTCATTACACACAGCCCACCTCCAGGGGTACACATATTGTCACTATGGGACTGGCACAGCTCAAGTGGAACAGTGTGCTACCAAACTTCATCTCCCAAACAACTGCAACAAAATAAATCTCGTCTGAAGGTAACTTTGGCATGTGCAGCCAAGAAAAAAGCATGGATCAAAAAGACATTCCATGTAAGGCTATGAACACAGACATCTTTCACCCTAAGACTAGCAAACACAGTGAGTCCATTACTATGTCTCGCTGGATAAAGACTGGAAAAAAAACTACAAAAATGATGCCTGCCATTACAGGATGGTGGTGTTTGGGGTATTTCCTCCCAAATTTTAGAATAATGGTAAGCAAACCAGCGATGCTTACAAAACAGCCCAAGTTTCAGGGCTGACTGCCTTTGTGTATTCCTATCAGAACTAGGATTTCCTAACCAACACTTTTCTCCCCTTCTATAATAAACCCCTGCAAGCTGAATCCTTTCTTTT
>SJYW01037533.1:166563-208696 GCA_006410735.1 Raphicerus campestris | reverse complement strand
TTTCATGAATGAATAACTGAAAGAGAAGTATCTAATGCAACATAGATTTAACTAGAAGCTATAATGCCCTGGGTAACGTGATCTACTCATAAAGTGTAAACAAGATTGTAATGGGACAGTGGAGAGTAGGTTGCTTCTGGCTAGAGACCACCCAGCTGGCATTACTCCTAACAGGCTCCCTATGCAGCAGGCACTGAACAGGGCACAGGGGAAAGAACAACCCCTCCCCACCAGGCCTTCATCACCTCTAAAGGAGGAAGGCAGTTCAGGCAGCAAAATGACATCATGTGCCAAGAAGGGCCACGCCAAAAGGACCCCTAACCAAGGGGGACACTAACCAATCTGGGCAAGAACTCTGTCACAAAAACAAAATTCTCATCTACAGGGCAATACACATGATTAACATCTAAGTTGCACACAGAGGAAATGACCTAGAGAAAGAGAACCCTTGTCTTATGTCCTCAACGGAACCCTGGCCCTAGAACCTGGCATCCCAATAAACGGAACTCAGTGAGAAGGATAGAAAATGGAAGAGGAGCCCTTGGGCAGCTCACCTGATCAAATTTGTTCACGTCATTGGACAGCAGGTTGACTATCTGGCCTGTGGTGGTCTTCCCCATGGCTGAATTACTCAAGCGAAGGGCCTGAAATGAAAGAGAGACAGAAGTGGATTCCTGTGGTGATGCCAAGTCACTCTTGGAATGTAACACAACAGAGCACATTTTGATGGGGTCTTGAGCTATGTCAGGTTGAGGAGTGTGACCCCTGACAACGGGGCTCTAGGGACCCACGTCTGTCCTTCAACCCCTCAATGTGGTGACAGCCATGTCCACAAGGACAAGAACAGACAGAAACAAAGCCCTCAACCCTGTCCTGTTTTGTTTTTGTTTGGATGAATTTGGACATGGGCAAAATATAAACAGATCTATCACAAGATTCCTATTTACTTTTTAAGGCAATTTTACATACAAATAAATGGTAATTTTTCATGCAGAAAACACATATTTTGAAGAAGTAGATACTTGATCCCTAATTTTAACAACTAAGGAGAAGGAAACGGCACCCCACTCCAGTACTCTTGCCTGGAAAATCCCATGGATGGAGGAGCCTGGTGGGCTGCAGTCCATGGGGTCGTGAAGAGTCGGACATGACTGAGCGACTTCACTTTCACTTTAACAACTAAAAGAAGGCAGAACTGCACACCAACTCTGACTTTAAACTGATCAAAGGGAAAATAAAATCCACCTAATTGGAATCGATGGACCAAAAGGCTGGTTTTGGAACAAAAATTAACATGAAGCAATTATAACACTGCAGCCAACACAGAAATCAAGAATCGGTCACAAGAGAATCACAGAGATGCTACACGGGATTTAAAAAAAAAAAAAAACAGAACATGATTTAACAGTAGTAGTATTAACAAGGAAGACATGACTTACAAGCAAATCTGCCCAGATTTATGCTTCCGACTGTGAAAGAATAAAGGGTACTGGACTGGCCCTCCATTGCAAAACTATGAAGCTGGACAAAATAGACGAAGCACCTGTTTTCAGGCAGTGAAAGACCAGCAATGCAGGACTGTGACCCCCCCCGGGAAGAAGTATGCCCTGTGACTGGCTTGTTTTCTCCCTGGGGGTATATTGTGCCCGAGCAGAGTTAAAGTGACACTGAACTGAAGAGCAAGAAATGGATGCTGTAAGTTGCAGAAACAGCTTTAATTTGGGCAGAAGAGCAGAGGTTAAGCCCAGAACATCTTGTGGGGATTTCCCAAGGGGCTTTTCCCGAACTTCACTGTATATGAACAGAGGCAGACTCCACGGGGCCTCGGTGAGGTCACTCACTGCCAGGAGACTGCAGATTCTACCCAAGACAAGAAAGAGATATTCCTAATCAACAGCTCAGACATCTACTTCAGCTGTCAGGAACGACATGACTTACACACTAGAGTAAGAACCATGTACTTGGACTAAGTTCAAAATGGAAATAACTGGCCCCAGAGAGACTAACAGAACCGATCTAACAGGAATTCCATATCAGAACAAAACTTAATATCATCTAATCCAAGGCTTGTTGTTTTTTAGTCACTCTGCTGTGCCCGACTCTTTGCAACCCTGTGGACTATAGTCCACCAGGCTCCTCTGTCCATGGGATTTTCCAGGCCCACCAAATAAAACATAATTCTCAACTTCTAGGTACTGTTTTTCCCTTCGGTCCACACACTGCTGCCCATTAATTATAGAAAATCAATCTTCAGTGTGTGATCAGTTGCATCAGTCGTGTCTGACTCTTCGCAACTCTATGGACTGTAGCCGGTCAGGCTCCTCTTTCCAAGGAATTCTCCAGGCAAGAATACTGAAGTGGGTTGCCATTCCCTCCTCCAGGGGTCTTTCCAACCCAGGGATCAAACCCGCGTCTATAGGTTATAGTAAAAACAGTTCACATCCAGTTTAGAGAAAACAACATACAAATTAATGCTATTATTTTAGTTCTCTATTTACTTAATATGTTACAATGGGCTATTACCAATATTTGGTTAAATTTGTTTTCCTTGCGGAAGCAAAATAGTTCTTCCATGAGAACAATAAAAGGCAAACAAACTGGATCAAATCTGCTGTGTAAGTCAGACCCTAAATTTTAAGTTAATAAGTTATTAACTTTTAATAAATCAAGAACTTGTAAATATTGATTAACAATTATAAAAGCCTACCAATGTTTTTAAGGGACAAAGAACATGTACAGGAAATTCACTACAAAAGAAACACAGAATGTTAATGAAAATTTACTAATAATCAAATATATTCAAAATATGACATCCAAGTTTGGCAGCGGTGTAGGAACGTTTCATTTCACCAAAGAGAACATAAGCAGTTAACTCTTGAAGTTAACCTAGCATATCAAAAGTTTTGCAATGCACACACCCTGAGAAATTAAGGATGTCTCAAAAGGTTTGGCTTTAATCAGGTTCATTTGCACTGCTATTTGTTAATATTTAAATCTAGAAATGATCTAAGTGTCAAATTACTAAAAATTAGAAAACAATCTAAATATCTAATTTCTGATTATGCTAGAATCTACATGGCCATTAAGACATGGGGTATTCATTCCGTCGAAGCACGGATCCATTTATGGTGTGGTGAAGAATAGGGAATAGAGAAATTACACATGGGACAATTAAGAGAACCCTATGATTGAAGTGAAAGAGGAGAGTGAACCATGGCATCTGGGACCATGGAATCTGGTCCCATCACTTCATGGCAAATAGATGGGAAACAGTGGAAACAGTAGCTGACTATTTTTCTGGGCTCCAAAATCACTGCAGACTGCAGCCATGAAATTAAAAGATGCTTACTTCTTGGAAGCAAAGTTATAACCAACCTAGATAGCATATTCAAAAGCAGAGACATTATTTTGTCAACAAAGGTCTGTCTAGTCAAGGCTATGGTTTTTCCTGTGGTCATGTATGGATGTGAGAGTTGGACTGTGCAGAAGGCTGAGCGCCAAAGAACTGATGCTTTTGAACTGTGGCGTTGGAGAAGATCTTGAGAGTCCCTTGGACTGCAAGGAGATCCAACCAGTCCATCCTAAAGGAGATCAGTCCTGGGTGTTCACTGGTAGGACTGATGTTGAAACTGCAAAATTCTGGCTACCTGATGCGAAGAGCTGACTCATTTGAAAAGACCCTGATGCTGGGAAAGATTGAAGGTGGGAGAAGGGGACGACAGAGGATGAGATGGTTGATTGGATGGCATCAATAGACATGGTTTGGGTGGACTCTAGGAGTTGGTGATGGACAGGGAGGCCTGGTGTGCTGACGTTCATGGGGTCACAAACAGTCGGTCACGACTGAGTGACTGAACTGAACATTTAGGCCAAAACATAAATTTTGTTCAACTTTTTAAAAAATATAGTGCAAGAAATATTAGTCATTCCACTTGAAAAATAAACAATGTCTCATTTCTCAACTGTTTTGAATCAGATGTAAAACTCCATAACCCACATATGCACAAACAAATATCACCATCAAAGGAGCAGAGGAGAAAAGAATGTTCTTTGCACATGAATTGAGTTTTCCAGACTAGTGAGAAATATTAACCCTTTAAGAATCCAGTGTGCTGCAGTCAGCCTTTAAAACCAAAGACAAGAACTCAGTTCACCATTTTAATGCTGCACTCTCCTCATCACCAGCAAGACTTATATCCAGTGCCGATGACACTCAGTGTATAGAAGCGTTTCTGTCCCACGGAATGCTCCAAATGACCATGCTTTTTGGGTTTTTCATACATTGTATCTTTTCTCCTGCCATCAGGTTATCCCTTCAATTGACTAGCTCACCATTACCTACTGCTATTTCTAAACTAGGTTCTGGCATCATAATATCGTAAGTGAATCAGAGTNATGACCATGCTTTTTGGTTTTTTCATACATTATATCTTTTCTCCTGCCATCAGGTTATCCCTTCAATTGACTAGCTCACAATTACCTACTGCTATTTCTAAACTAGGTTCTGGCATCATAATATCATAAATGAATCAGAGAAGCAGACCCCGAGTAAGAACCTAAAGGACTCAGAATAGAAAGCAGACTCAGGCTCTTGTCACTTATTTTGCATTTGGCTTATTTCCTGGTTCATGGCCCTGCCCCCTAGAATTGAGCATGTCAGATAATGGGAATTATTCCAACAGGCAACTGGGTGAGTGTATGTTTAGCTCACCTGAAACAGAATACTGCTGTATTTTTCCCAGAGTGTTGCCTAGCATTGCTGTCATACCTGGTTTCATGATTGCATAATCTAAAGCCATTCATCTCTGCTTTTGAGGGGAGAACGCAGAAACTGCCTAATATCTTCCACCAGTGTGAATATAATGGGTGACTATTAAACTAATGAGACTGCCATAAAAAACTAATCACATTGCCTCGATGATTGTGTAGATAAAAAAAACTCACTGCAGGAAATAAAAAACAAAGTCAATACAAGATCAACCACCTGCTGTTCTCTCATCTGACAATTCCACTGCCTTTTTCTTGTTGCTGGCCTGATTTTCCATGGCTGGCACGCAAGCCAACACAACCTACTCAGCTCTCTACAAGCTTTGAAGGATGTGGCAATTAGCTCCTGCAAGTACCATTATCTTTCGTCTAAATCCACAGCACCTCCTAGAAGTACCAGAATGCCACGTATAACAGAGCTGACAAGTGAGCATGAGAGCCAAAATGTGGACTCCAAGCAACCCAGGCTCTCCTGGTGGCTCAAAAAGTAATCTTGCAATGCAGGAGATGCGGGTTCCATCCCAGAGCTAGGAAGATCCCCTGGTAGAAGGGAATGGCAACCCACTCCAGTATTCCTGCCTGGGAAATCCCATGGACAGAGGAGCCTGGTGGGCTACAGTCCATGGGATCACAAAGAGTTGGACACGACTGAGCAACTAACCTTTACTTTAAGGTGGGTAGAAGTCCCTGATAGCCACTGTGAGATCAGGCTAAGGACGTGAACTCCTCAGGAGTTTCTGCATATTCTCAGACCTCATCCTCTCGAAGGGCTTTGAGTCACTGAAATGATACTCTGGGAACTCCCCTTCTCCCCCGTCTGGGATCATGGAACTTTTGTGGCAAAGGGGCAAAGAATACACCTGGACACACCCCTCCTAGAGCTACAAAATACAAACAAACTATATGGGACTAAAAATAACCGTGCTCATGTGCAGTTGGGGCAAATTCTGGACCAAAAGATACAAAAAAGACAAAAAGAACCAACTGCCATTTCTTAAGACCTGGGACCTAAACCAAAGGTGTGGCAAAAAGAGTGCCCCCCTCCCCCGCACTCAATACCACAAAAGGATTTGCAAACCACCTAAGGCTATGGTTTTTCCAGTGGTCATGTATGGATGGGAGTGTTGGACTCAGAAGAAAGCTGAATAGATGCATTTCAACTATGGTGTTGGAGAAGACGCTTGAGAGTCTCTTGGACTCCAAGGAGATCCAACTAGTCCATCCTAAAGGAAATCACCCCTGGGATTTCTTTGGAAGGACTAATACTAAAGCTGAAACTCCAGTATTTTGGCCACCTCATGCGAAGAGTTGACTCACTGGAAAAGACTCTGATGCTGGGAGGGATTGGGGGCAGGAGGAGAAGGGGACGACAGAGGATGAGATGGCTGGATGGCATCACGGACTCGATGGATGTGAATGTGACTGAACTCTGAGAGATGGTGATGAACAGGGAGGACTGGTGTGCTGGCTTCATGGGGTCACAAAGAGTCAGACACGACTGATCGACTGAAATGAACTGACTGAAACTACCCCTCCAGCCTGATCCCTGACCCACCACAACCCTCACCCCATGTAAGGAATGAACTTGCCCTCCTCACTTGGGGAGAAAACAAGAGAATCTGTGTTACCTTGTACAACCAGTGTAGGAACCCCAGTACAACCTTGCATGAATTTCTTTTGGGGCCTCTAGGCAATCTCCCTTTACTTGGGGAAGACCAAGAACCCTGGTCGGGATCAAGGTGAGCTAGGGCAACAGAAAGGAAGAAAAGCACAGAAAGGGTGGAAAACTCCACAATGAAGAGAGAGGAGATCCAAGAACATGCATAAATATACATTTATGGCTCAGCAAGAGAAGACAGAGAATACTAATCAACCATGACCCCAAAAGGAGGGAGCCTTCTATCAACATTTTGCTTCGATGAATCATGTTTCCCTACACCTAAAAATTAATAATCTTCTCAAATGGAATGTTGGGGCCATATGCTGTCTTTTACAGTAACTAAACTGAGAACCATTTTTCCAATTATTTTATTTTTAGTATGCATCCTTTCAGATCAAAAGAATACAAGGGTAAAACAACATACCCACTCTAAAGTCACTGAGGGTAAATCATTTCACTGAGAATTTGTCACAATGGTAATATTTTGTAAGGGTTTTTCCTTTTTCCTAATGTTTTCTACGTAGCAAGTGTTGAATTTGATTGAGGAGGACAAGCAATAAACTTAAAGTGCTCACTTATGTCACAGAACCAGTTGCATTGCCCTTCCCTTGGAAGCTTTCCGAAAATGAAATCTGTGCAGCAGAAAAGAAAAACAAAATGACAAAAGTAGGAGATGCTCCCTAAATAACGTTTTCAATGTACAGTTTTACAACCAAACATACTGAGAGCAGCGATGCCTCAATTTCTCTTACTGATGCAGACGAAGGAATTAGGAGAAAACTACACAAAGCCAAGAGCACAAGCTCCTCCCAGAAAGCCATCTTTACACACCCAGTTCCATGTCCCTAAAACCCACCTTCTCCCACTCACTGGAGTGGACATAAAATACCAGGTGGTATCCAGAGCTGTAAATTCCCAGAGGTCACAAGCGAAGAAAACGGCCTGGTTAGTTCAGCTAATGAGTCCCAGAGGGAGGAGTAAGCAGGGGATGAAGGCTGAAAAACAGAACGAAGGCAGAGCTGATTGCTCGGAAAGGCACCCAGAGAGGATGCAGGTCTCCCTGAAATGCCATCCTTTCCTCCATAACTAACTCAAAGTCCTCACCACAGCTGGTGAACAGTAAATTGTTTCCAATGAATACTGAGTACATGTATGACCTCTACCCTTTCAAAAAAAAAGTGACCTAGCTTTGAAGACAAAGTGATAAGCTAGCCTTCCAAGGACGATTCCACCTCTGCGAGGTTCCTCGAACAGACAAATACACTCAGAACGTAAAATGGAAAGCTGCCACTCAGGAGGCAGAGACCTGATGAGGCATGGTGGTGATGGCAGCACAACAACGTGAATGGACTTAACACCACCGACTCAACTGTAGACTTGAAAACGGCAAACCTAGTCAATTAAAGACAATGACCTTTGAAGACCAAAATGAAAATAACCACTAATCAAAAACTGTAAACGCAGTGAAATATTTTGAAGAATGAAGGAGACGTGAAACACAGGTAGACAAAAAAATTAGAATGTTTAAAAATAGGTATGAGTCATGATTGCAGCACAAACCCCAGGGAAAAGAGGAAGAATACACATGCTGTTTGTTCCCTTTCCAGGGAGACACCATATCTCCACCAGCCCGACCTGGTCTGCTGGTCCCTTCACCATTCTCCAGTACAGAGTTTCCTATAAACTTTCTCCATGATTAAGAATCCCTGGGGCACAGGTTAAACAATACAGATATCAAGGCCCCTTCCTTAAAAAATGCTAAGGGAGGGACTTCCCTGGTCCAGTGGCTAAGACTCCATGCTCCCAATGCAGGGGGCCTGGGTTCAATCCCTGGTCAGGAAACTAAGAACCCATACAGATGCAGGCTGCAGGCAGAAGGAATAGGCGGGCTCTAAGTAAACTGTAGCAGTGAAACTTACATTACCATATGTCAAGGTAATAAATGGGAATTTGCTTTGTGACTGGGGGAATTCAAACCTAAAGGGGTGGGAGAGGGAGGGAGGTGGGAGGGATGTTCAAGTGGGAGGTACATTGCAAAGTCTCTTCAGTTGTGTCTGACTGTAGACTGCCAGGCTCCTTCTTCCTTGGAATTTTCCAGGCAAGGATACTGGAGTGGGTTGCCATTTCCTTCTCCAGGGGAATCTTCCCATCCCAGGGATCAAACTTGGGTCTCCCACACCGCAGGCAGACTCTACCATCTGAGCCACCAGGGAAGCCTGAGATTTAGAAACCCACCTCTTAAAACAGAGATACTCTAGACTTGTCTTGGAAAAGACGAATAACTCAGTAGGTAAAGAATCCACCTGCAATGCAGGAGACTCCAGTTCAATTCCTGGGTCGGGAAGATCTGCTGGAGAAGGGATAGGCTAGCCACTCCAGTATTCTTGGGCTTCCCTAGTGGCTCAGGTGGTAAAGAATCTGCCTGCAATGCGGGGGACCTGGGTTCAGTCCCAGGGTTGGGAAGATCCCCTGGAGAAAGGAAAGACTACCCACTCTAGTATTCTGGCCTGGAGAATTCCATGGACTGTACAGTCCATGGGGTCATAAAGAGTCGGACATGACTGAGCAACTTTGACTTTGACTTTCAAAGCCTAAGAGGGCTTCCCTGATGGGTCAGATAGTGAAGAATCTGCCTACAATGAAGGGAGATGTAGAAGACCTGGATTTGATCCCTGGGTAGAGAAGCTCCCCACCTGGAATAGGAAATGGCAACCCAGTCTTCTTGTCTGGAGAATCCCATGGACAGTGGAGCCCGGCCAGCTACAGCCCACAGTCAGACACAGCTGAGTACACGCAGCACAGCACATACTCCAAACTTAGGCATTTAGTTACAGTAACTTTTGATGGAAGGGTATAGGAATTTTGTTGTTGCTGAGGAATTTTTGAAAGAAAGCAGGGATTACCAATTAGCTTTCCAGACTGGTTACCTAGTAAAAATTCACTACACACAGCCCACCTCCAGGGGTACACNTCCCTTTACTTGGGGAAGACCAAGAACCCTGGTCGGGATCAAGGTGAGCTAGGGCAACAGAAAGGAAGAAAAGCACAGAAAGGGTGGAAAACTCCACAATGAAGAGAGAGGAGATCCAAGAACATGCATAAATATACATTTATGGCTCAGCAAGAGAAGACAGAGAATACTAATCAACCATGACCCCTAAAGGAGGGAGACTTCTATCAACATTTTGCTTCAATGAATCATGTTTCCCTACACCTAAAAATTAATAATCTTCTCATATGGAATGTTGGGGCCATATGCTGTCTTTTACAGTAACTAAACTGAGAACCATTTTTCCAATTATTTTATTTTTAGTATGCATCCTTTCAGATCAAAAGAATACAAGGGTAAAACAACATACCCACTCTAAAGTCACTGAGGGTAAATCATTTCACTGAGAATTTGTCACAATGGTAATATTTTGTAAGGGTTTTTCCTTTTTCCTAACGTTTTCTACATAGCAAGTGTTGAATTTGATTGAGGAGGACAAGCAATAAACTTAGAGTGCTCACTTATGTCACAGAACCAGTTGCATTGCCCTTCCCTTGGAAGCTTTCCGAAAATGAAATCTGTGCAGCAGAAAAGAAAAACAAAATGACAAAAGTAGGAGATGCTCCCTAAATAACATTTTCAATGTACAGTTTTACAACCAAACATACTGAGAGCAGCGATGCCTCAATTTCTCTTACTGATGCAGACGAAGGAATTAGGAGAAAAATGCACAAAGCCAAGAGCACAAGCTCCTCCCAGAAAGCCATCTTTACACATCCAGTTCCATGTCCCTAACACCCACCTTCTCCCACTCACTGGAGTGGACATAAAATACCAGGTGGTATCCAGAGCTGTAAATTCCCAGAGGTCACAAGCGAAGAAAACGGCCTGGTTAGTTCAGCTAATGAGTCCCAGAGGGAGGAGTAAGCAGGGGATAAAGGCTGAAAAACAGAACGAAGGCAGAGCTGATTGCTCGGAAAGGCACCCAGAGAGGATGCAGGTCTCCCTGAAATGCCATCCTTTTCCTCCATAACTAACTCAAAGTCATCACCACAGCTGGTGAACAGTAAATTGTTTCCAATGAATACTGAGTACATGTATGACCTCTACCCTTTCAAAAAAAAGGAGACCTAGCTTTGATGACAAAGTGATAAGACAGCCTTCCAAGGACGATTCCACCTGTGTGAGGTTCCTCGAACAGACAAATACACTCAGAACGTAAAATGGAAAGCTGCCACTCAGGAGGCAGAGACCTGATGAGGCATGGTGGTGATGGCAGCACAACAACGTGAATGGACTTAACACCACCGACTCAATTGTAGACTTGAAAACGGCAAACCTAGTCAATTAAAGACAATGACCTTTGAAGACCAAAATGAAAATAACCACTAATCAAAAACTGTAAACGCAGTGAAATATTTTGAAGAATGAAGGAGACGTGAAACACAGGTAGACAAAAAAATCAGAATGTTTAAAAATAGGTATGAGTCATGATTGCAGCACAAACCCCAGGGAAAAGAGGAAGAATACACATGCTGTTTGTTCCCTTTCCAGGGAGACACCATAGGTCCACCAGCCTGACCTGGTCTGCTGGTCCCTTCACCATTCTCCAGTACAGAGTTTCCTATAAACTTTCTCCATGATTAAGAATCCCTGGGGAACAGGTTAAACAATACAGATATCAAGGTCCCTTCCTTAAAAAATGCTAAGGGAGGGACTTCCCTGGTCCCGTGGCTAAGACTCCATGCTCCCAATGCAGGGGGCCTGGGTTCAATCCCTGGTCAGGAAACTAAGAACCCATACAGATGCAGGCTGCAGGCAGAAGGAATAGGCAGGCTCTAAGGAAACTGTAGCAGTGAAACTTACATTACCATATGTCAAGGTAACAAATGAGAATTTGCTTTGTGACTGGGGGAATTCAAACCTAAAGGGGTGGGATAGGGAGGGAGGTGGGAGGGATGTTCAAGTGGGAGGTACATTGCAAAGTCTCTTCAGTTGTGTCTGACTGTAGACTGCCAGGCTCCTTCTTCCTTGGAATTTTCCAGGCAAGGATACTGGAGTGGGTTGCCATTTCCTTCTCCAGGGGAATCTTCCCATCCCAGGGATCAAACTTGGGTCTCCCACACCGCAGGCAGACTCTACCATCTGAGCCACCAGGGAAGCCTGAGATTTAGAAACCCGCCTCTTAAAACAGAGATACTCTAGACTTGTCTTGGAAAAGACGAATAACTCAGTAGGTAAAGAATCCACCTGCAATGCAGGAGACTCCAGTTCAATTCCTGGGTCGGGAAGATCTGCTGGAGAAGGGATAGGCTAGCCACTCCAGTATTCTTGGGCTTCCCTAGTGGCTCAGGTGGTAAAGAGTCTGCCTGCAATGCGGGAGACCTGGGTTCAGTCCTGGGGTNACTCCAGTTCAATTCCTGGGTCGGGAAGATCTGCTGGAGAAGGGATAGGCTAGCCACTCCAGTATTCTTGGGCTTCCCTAGTGGCTCAGGTGGTAAAGAATCTGCCTGCAATGCGGGGGACCTGGGTTCAGTCCCAGGGTTGGGAAGATCCCCTGGAGAAAGGAAAGACTACCCACTCTAGTATTCTGGCCTGGAGAATTCCATGGACTGTACAGTCCATGGGGTCATAAAGAGTCGGACATGACTGAGCAACTTTGACTTTGACTTTCAAAGCCTAAGAGGGCTTCCCTGATGGGTCAGATAGTGAAGAATCTGCCTACAATGAAGGGAGATGTAGAAGANTTCCATGGACTGTACAGTCCATGGGGTCATAAAGAGTCGGACATGACTGAGTAACTTTGACTTTGACTTTCAAAGCCTAAGAGGGCTTCCCTGATGGGTCAGATAGTGAAGAATCTGCCTACAATGAAGGGAGATGTAGAAGACCTGGATTACCTGGATTTGATCCCCGGGTAGAGAAGCTCCCCACCTGGAATAGGAAATGGCAACTCAGTATTCTTGTCTGGAGAATCCCATGGACAGTGGAGCCCGGCCAGCTACAGCCCACAGTCAGACACAGCTGAGTACACGCAGCACAGCACATACTCCAAACTTAGGCATTTAGTTACAGTAACTTTTGATGGAAGGGTATAGGAATTTTGTTGTTGCTGAGGAATTTTTGAAAGGAAGCAGGGATTACCAATTAGCTTTCCAGACTGGTTACCTAGTAAAAACTCATTACACACAGCCCACCTCCAGGGGTACACATATTGTCACTATGGGACTGGCACAGCTCAAGTGGAACAGTGTGCTACCAAACTTCATCTCCCAAACAACTGCAACAAAATAAATCTCGTCTGAAGGTAACTTTGGCATGTGCAGCCAAGAAAAAAGCATGGATCAAAAAGACATTCCATGTAAGGCTATGAACACAGACATCTTTCACCCTAAGACTAGCGAACACAGTGAGTCCATTACTATGTCTCACTGGATAAAGACTGAAAAAAAACTACAAAAATGATGCCTGCCATTACAGGATGGTGGTGTTTGGGGTATTTCCTCCCAAATTTTAGAATAATGGTAAGCAAACCAGCGATGCTTACAAAACAGCCCAAGTTTCAGGGCTGACTGCCTTTGTGTATTCCTATCAGAACTAGGATTTCCTAACCAACACTTTTCTCCCCTTCTATAATAAACCCCTGCAAGCTGAATCCTTTCTTTTATAATGCATTAAAAGGTCCAAAACTAATTCATTTTGCTATTTTGTCTAATATGTACTGTACTATATCACTTTACATATGAGATGAAATAAGACATTATTCTTTTCTTTCAATGACCCACCACTCTCACTAAACTCTTCACTAAATGGGCAAAATAGTAAGAATGAAATGAAGGAATGAATAGCCAGACGTGATGTCCTTTCCAATCATTTTTTCAGCTGACTCACAACTTCACATGTACCCACACACAATAGCCTTCCATTGTATTTTCCTAAATCACTACTCTGATCTTTTACTACCTTAATCAAAATTTCCAAGGGTTCCCCTTTACCAGCTCAGTAACAACCCCAACAGCCTTCATTCAGCTCATGATCAAGACTCTAGTCCCAATATTCCTTTCTAGATGTATGCTGGAGCCTCCTGCTACGCCAATTGTGCTTCTACAATTCCCTGAATAAATCATTTTGGCTTTCTACTGGGACACTGCTCCATGCATGGACTGCCCCCCGGCAGGCATACACACTGACACAGAATAACAGACATGCACCCATCACTCCACCCATCGAAGGGGTCCTCTCCTAAATCATTACGTCTGTACAGTTGTCTACCACTTAACACCCATATTTCTATTTTGTCTAATTGTAGGAATTCTAGCCTTCTGGGACTGAGTGCCAGTAATGAAGATGACAGCAATGTGTGAACACTAGCTAAATGCCAGGCACTACGTTCAGTGCTTTACACAGATTGCCTCATTTAATCCTCTCTACAACCATAAGAGTTGGGTACTATTACAAATGGGGAAATGCAGGCTTAGAGCAGTTAGCCTCGGGCTAATATCTACAAAGAAGAAAACTGTGATTCATACAAAAGCACTCAAACTACAGAGTCTTGTTGTGTGTATGACTCTCCACTGTCCTATACTATAACAGTGCTCACAAAAAACCCATAAAGCATATAGTCTCTCCTTCAGTGTTTATAGTCTGCAAAACCAGTGCTCACAAAAAACCCATAAAGCATATAGTCTCTCCTTCAGTGTTTAAACTCAGGACACTGAGGCTCTGAGAAGTGGGTTCCACTCACTCACAGTTCAGCAGACAGCGAAATCAAGACTGGGTCTTGGGTCTGACAGCACTCTGAGTCTACGCTTCCAGTCTCTCTCCTATCTGACCTGCCACACTGTCGTCTAGCAAGTACTTGTGCACCTGATTCAAGAACCTGATCACTCAGTGCACAGGAGATTCCCAGCTTAGAATCTGAGCCATGGGAGGACTGCAGAATGGCCACCATCCTTCAGGTTGATAGCTGCAATTTCAAAAGGGCATCTGCACTGAGAAACATTAAACATCTAATCCACATGCTACTGCAATGTATTAGAAGATCTTGGTTATAAGATACAAGAAAGAAATTAAGCTAAAAATGCATGAGGCCTATCACTATCACCCAGTACCTTTTAAAACTCCCCCATGCCAAAAACAAAACAAAACACCGCTATCCCAGTGGTTAAGACTCCATGATTAACTAAGATCCCATAGTTCATGTGGCGAGAAACAGATAAAATCCGGCCCCCTCCCCAAGCCATTTCTGCAGAGATTATCAGTGTTTTTAAATTTTCATGAATCTTAGTGCAGCAGTTTGGGAACCGCGGAACTAAATCTTCCCTTCCAGTTTGCACTGCATCCCACATAGCAGGTAGTTACCAGGTGGTAGGCAGTATGCAATTGACACCCTTTATTCTCAAGCAACAGAAACATATTCTTTGAACAAAGCAGTTTAAACCAAACAGCCTCTCCTTCGTTAACCTGCTTTGCTCAATCCCCTCAAACAGAAAAGTAAATCTTCACCCAGAGGCTCTTTGATGAGATTAACTCTTCACAAAATGCGATTTTATATCAGAAATAAATGGGGAAAATATTTTTTTAAACTGCTAAACAGTGTAAGAAACATTACTAGCATATTCTAATTTTGTCTGGAAGTTAGAAAATACCATTAGAAGATAAAGTCCAAACAAGGTATCAGATGCTTTAGGAGAGTCATTCTATTTTCATAAATACCACACTGCCTCACTTGAACAATACTCAACATTCTGGTCTCTTAGAAATATAACTGCAAACTTGTAAACAAGATATTAGAAACATAAGAAATTGCTGTTTCATAACCCCAAATCAGTTGAATATCTGTCATTCCACATGTAAAATAAACATTAGTCATTCAGTTGAGTACAACTCTTCATGATCCCATGGACTGTAGGCTGCCAAACTCCTCTGTCCATGGAATTCTCCAGGCAAGAATACTGGAGTGGGTTCCCATTCCTTTCTCCAGGGGATCTTCCCAACCCAGGGATCAAACCCAGGTCTTCCGCATTACAGGCAGATTCTTTACTGTCTGAGCCACCAGNATGAATCATGTTTCCCTACACCTAAAAATTAATAATCTTCTCATATGGAATGTTGGGGCCATATGCTGTCTTTTACAGTAACTAAACTGAGAACCATTTTTCCAATTATTTTATTTTTAGTATGCATCCTTTCAGATCAAAAGAATACAAGGGTAAAACAACATACCCACTCTAAAGTCACTGAGGGTAAATCATTTCACTGAGAATTTGTCACAATGGTAATATTTTGTAAGGGTTTTTCCTTTTTCCTAACGTTTTCTACATAGCAAGTGTTGAATTTGATTGAGGAGGACAAGCAATAAACTTAGAGTGCTCACTTATGTCACAGAACCAGTTGCATTGCCCTTCCCTTGGAAGCTTTCCGAAAATGAAATCTGTGCAGCAGAAAAGAAAAACAAAATGACAAAAGTAGGAGATGCTCCCTAAATAACATTTTCAATGTACAGTTTTACAACCAAACATACTGAGAGCAGCGATGCCTCAATTTCTCTTACTGATGCAGACGAAGGAATTAGGAGAAAAATGCACAAAGCCAAGAGCACAAGCTCCTCCCAGAAAGCCATCTTTACACATCCAGTTCCATGTCCCTAACACCCACCTTCTCCCACTCACTGGAGTGGACATAAAATACCAGGTGGTATCCAGAGCTGTAAATTCCCAGAGGTCACAAGCGAAGAAAACGGCCTGGTTAGTTCAGCTAATGAGTCCCAGAGGGAGGAGTAAGCAGGGGATAAAGGCTGAAAAACAGAACGAAGGCAGAGCTGATTGCTCGGAAAGGCACCCAGAGAGGATGCAGGTCTCCCTGAAATGCCATCCTTTTCCTCCATAACTAACTCAAAGTCATCACCACAGCTGGTGAACAGTAAATTGTTTCCAATGAATACTGAGTACATGTATGACCTCTACCCTTTCAAAAAAAAGGAGACCTAGCTTTGATGACAAAGTGATAAGACAGCCTTCCAAGGACGATTCCACCTGTGTGAGGTTCCTCGAACAGACAAATACACTCAGAACGTAAAATGGAAAGCTGCCACTCAGGAGGCAGAGACCTGATGAGGCATGGTGGTGATGGCAGCACAACAACGTGAATGGACTTAACACCACCGACTCAATTGTAGACTTGAAAACGGCAAACCTAGTCAATTAAAGACAATGACCTTTGAAGACCAAAATGAAAATAACCACTAATCAAAAACTGTAAACGCAGTGAAATATTTTGAAGAATGAAGGAGACGTGAAACACAGGTAGACAAAAAAATCAGAATGTTTAAAAATAGGTATGAGTCATGATTGCAGCACAAACCCCAGGGAAAAGAGGAAGAATACACATGCTGTTTGTTCCCTTTCCAGGGAGACACCATAGGTCCACCAGCCTGACCTGGTCTGCTGGTCCCTTCACCATTCTCCAGTACAGAGTTTCCTATAAACTTTCTCCATGATTAAGAATCCCTGGGGAACAGGTTAAACAATACAGATATCAAGGTCCCTTCCTTAAAAAATGCTAAGGGAGGGACTTCCCTGGTCCAGTGGCTAAGACTCCATGCTCCCAATGCAGGGGGCCTGGGTTCAATCCCTGGTCAGGAAACTAAGAACCCATACAGATGCAGGCTGCAGGCAGAAGGAATAGGCGGGCTCTAAGTAAACTGTAGCAGTGAAACTTACATTACCATATGTCAAGGTAACAAATGAGAATTTGCTTTGTGACTGGGGGAATTCAAACCTAAAGGGGTGGGAGAGGGAGGGAGGTGGGAGGGATGTTCAAGTGGGAGGTACATTGCAAAGTCTCTTCAGTTGTGTCTGACTGTAGACTGCCAGGCTCCTTCTTCCTTGGAATTTTCCAGGCAAGGATACTGGAGTGGGTTGCCATTTCCTTCTCCAGGGGAATCTTCCCATCCCAGGGATCAAACTTGGGTCTCCCACACCGCAGGCAGACTCTACCATCTGAGCCACCAGGGAAGCCTGAGATTTAGAAACCCGCCTCTTAAAACAGAGATACTCTAGACTTGTCTTGGAAAAGACGAATAACTCAGTAGGTAAAGAATCCACCTGCAATGCAGGAGACTCCAGTTCAATTCCTGGGTCGGGAAGATCTGCTGGAGAAGGGATAGGCTAGCCACTCCAGTATTCTTGGGCTTCCCTAGTGGCTCAGGTGGTAAAGAGTCTGCCTGCAATGCGGGAGACCTGGGTTCAGTCCTGGGGTTGGGAAGATCCCCTGGAGAAAGGAAAGACTACCCACTCTAGTATTCTGGCCTAGAGAACTCCATGGACTGTACAGTCCATGGGGTCATAAAGAGTCGGACATGACTGAGTAACTTTGACTTTGACTTTCAAAGCCTAAGAGGGCTTCCCTGATGGGTCAGATAGTGAAGAATCTGCCTACAATGAAGGGAGATGTAGAAGACCTGGATTACCTGGATTTGATCCCTGGGTAGAGAAGCTCCCCACCTGGAATAGGAAATGGCAACTCAGTATTCTTGTCTGGAGAATCCCATGGACAGTGGAGCCCGGCCAGCTACAGCCCACAGTCAGACACAGCTGAGTACACGCAGCACAGCACATACTCCAAACTTAGGCATTTAGTTACAGTAACTTTTGATGGAAGGGTATAGGAATTTTGTTGTTGCTGAGGAATTTTTGAAAGGAAGCAGGGATTACCAATTAGCTTTCCAGACTGGTTACCTAGTAAAAACTCATTACACACAGCCCACCTCCAGGGGTACACATATTGTCACTATGGGACTGGCACAGCTCAAGTGGAACAGTGTGCTACCAAACTTCATCTCCCAAACAACTGCAACAAAATAAATCTCGTCTGAAGGTAACTTTGCCATGTGCAGCCAAGAAAAAAGCATGGATCAAAAAGACATTCCATGTAAGGCTATGAACACAGACATCTTTCACCCTAAGACTAGCAAACACAGTGAGTCCATTACTATGTCTCGCTGGATAAAGACTGGAAAAAAAACTACAAAAATGATGCCTGCCATTACAGGATGGTGGTGTTTGGGGTATTTCCTCCCAAATTTTAGAATAATGGTAAGCAAACCAGCGATGCTTACAAAACAGCCCAAGTTTCAGGGCTGACTGCCTTTGTGTATTCCTATCAGAACTAGGATTTCCTAACCAACACTTTTCTCCCCTTCTATAATAAACCCCTGCAAGCTGAATCCTTTCTTTTATAATGCATTAAAAGGTCCAAAACTAATTCATTTTGCTATTTTGTCTAATATGTACTGTACTATATCACTTTACATATGAGATGAAATAAGACATTATTCTTTTCTTTCAATGACCCACCACTCTCACTAAACTCTTCACTAAATGGGCAAAATAGTAAGAATGAAATGAAGGAATGAATAGCCAGACGTGATGTCCTTTCCAATCATTTTTTCAGCTGACTCACAACTTCACATGTACCCACACACAATAGCCTTCCATTGTATTTTCCTAAATCACTACTCTGATCTTTTACTACCTTAATCAAAATTTCCAAGGGTTCCCCTTTACCAGCTCAGTAACAACCCCAACAGCCTTCATTCAGCTCATGATCAAGACTCTAGTCCCAATATTCCTTTCTAGATGTATGCTGGAGCCTCCTGCTACGCCAATTGTGCTTCTACAATTCCCTGAATAAATCATTTTGGCTTTCTACTGGGACACTGCTCCATGCATGGACTGCCCCCCGGCAGGCATACACACTGACACAGAATAACAGACATGCACCCATCACTCCACCCATCGAAGGGGTCCTCTCCTAAATCATTACGTCTGTACAGTTGTCTACCACTTAACACCCATATTTCTATTTTGTCTAATTGTAGGAATTCTAGCCTTCTGGGACTGAGTGCCAGTAATGAAGATGACAGCAATGTGTGAACACTAGCTAAATGCCAGGCACTACGTTCAGTGCTTTACACAGATTGCCTCATTTAATCCTCTCTACAACCATAAGAGTTGGGTACTATTACAAATGGGGAAATGCAGGCTTAGAGCAGTTAGCCTCGGGCTAATATCTACAAAGAAGAAAACTGTGATTCATACAAAAGCACTCAAACTACAGAGTCTTGTTGTGTGTATGACTCTCCACTGTCCTATACTATAACAGTGCTCACAAAAAACCCATAAAGCATATAGTCTCTCCTTCAGTGTTTATAGTCTGCAAAACCAGTGCTCACAAAAAACCCATAAAGCATATAGTCTCTCCTTCAGTGTTTAAACTCAGGACACTGAGGCTCTGAGAAGTGGGTTCCACTCACTCACAGTTCAGCAGACAGCGAAATCAAGACTGGGTCTTGGGTCTGACAGCACTCTGAGTCTACGCTTCCAGTCTCTCTCCTATCTGACCTGCCACACTGTCGTCTAGCAAGTACTTGTGCACCTGATTCAAGAACCTGATCACTCAGTGCACAGGAGATTCCCAGCTTAGAATCTGAGCCATGGGAGGACTGCAGAATGGCCACCATCCTTCAGGTTGATAGCTGCAATTTCAAAAGGGCATCTGCACTGAGAAACATTAAACATCTAATCCACATGCTACTGCAATGTATTAGAAGATCTTGGTTATAAGATACAAGAAATTAAGCTAAAAATGCATGAGGCCTATCACTATCACCCAGTACCTTTTAAAACTCCCCCATGCCAAAAACAAAACAAAACACCGCTATCCCAGTGGTTAAGACTCCATGATTAACTAAGATCCCATAGTTCATGTGGCGAGAAATAGATAAAATCCGGCCCCCTCCCCAAGCCATTTCTGCAGAGATTATCAGTGTTTTTAAATTTTCATGAATCTTAGTGCAGCAGTTTGGGAACCGCGGAACTAAATCTTCCCTTCCAGTTTGCACTGCATCCCACATAGCAGGTAGTTACCAGGTGGTAGGCAGTATGCAATTGACACCCTTTATTCTCAAGCAACAGAAACATATTCTTTGAACAAAGCAGTTTAAACCAAACAGCCTCTCCTTCGTTAACCTGCTTTGCTCAATCCCCTCAAACAGAAAAGTAAATCTTCACCCAGAGGCTCTTTGATGAGATTAACTCTTCACAAAATGCGATTTTATATCAGAAATAAATGGGGAAAATATTTTTTTAAACTGCTAAACAGTGTAAGAAACATTACTAGCATATTCTAATTTTGTCTGGAAGTTAGAAAATACCATTAGAAGATAAAGTCCAAACAAGGTATCAGATGCTTTAGGAGAGTCATTCTATTTTCATAAATACCACACTGCCTCACTTGAACAATACTCAACATTCTGGTCTCTTAGAAATATAACTGCAAACTTGTAAACAAGATATTAGAAACATAAGAAATCGCTGTTTCATAACCCCAAATCAGTTGAATATCTGTCATTCCACATGTAAAATAAACATTAGTCATTCAGTTGAGTACAACTCTTCATGATCCCATGGACTGTAGGCTGCCAAACTCCTCTGTCCATGGAATTCTCCAGGCAAGAATACTGGAGTGGGTTCCCATTCCTTTCTCCAGGGGATCTTCCCAACCCAGGGATCAAACCCAGGTCTTCCGCATTACAGGCAGATTCTTTACTGTCTGAGCCACCAGGGAAGCCCCCAGTCCAGGCCAAGTTTAAAGCAATATAGTGTCTGTATTGAAACAGAATTATTTTAAATAAAAGACAAAAGTTCTGGGAACTATGAACACGATATCACAGCAACAAAACTGTCTATCATGTTCTTCCCACAATCCAAGGAGCAAACTCCTTGGATTTTCCTCTCTCTCCTTGGAGAGAGGAAAACAGGAAGGGTGGATGAAGAGGGAGGTGCTGCAGGGGGTGAACCTTCCCTTCTCATATTTAGCACACGCGGTACACAGATTGCTTTTAAAGTCAGGCTCCATTTATCCAGAGGAGTTTGCAAGTTTGACCACTCCCGGCACCCTGGAAGGGCTCCTATTTCCAGTTCAGGCTCCAGGAGAAAGGATGCCTGCTGTCCTGGTCACTGATCTTAAAACATAACTGAAGTGAAGGACTGTCTGCAAAAGAGATGGGAAATGATCCAGAGAAGGAAGGCGTCTTAAGAGACAGGATTAAAGAAAAGAGAAACAGTCCTTCACTCAGACAGATGACGGTTACCTGAAACCGTGACAGAGAAATGGTGTAGATACAAGGAGCATGTTGCTGCTGCTAAGTCACTTCATTCCTGTCTGCGTCTGTGTGACCCCACAGATGGCAGCCCACCAGGCTCCCCTGTCCCTGGGATTCTCCAGGCAAGAACACTGGAGTGGGTTGCTATTTCCTTCTCCAATGCATGAAAGTGAAAAGTGAAAGGGAAGTCGCGCAGTCGTGTCCGACGCTTCTCGACCCCATAGACTGCAGCAGACCAGGCTCCTCTGTCCATGGGATTTTCCAGGCAAGAGTAGTGGAGTGGGGTGCCATTGCCTTCTCCAAGGAGCATGTAATTCCCCCCAAATTACAAACTTCTGAAACTAGAACTACATTGCTTAGGTGAAAACTGAAAACGGATCTAAGGTAAATAAGAATATTTCTTTAAACAGGATACTAATGTATAGAAACAACCTCCCTGAGTTGTACTGTATGAATATCAGTAGTCATACTCTATGGTCACTACAAAGGTGAATTAGGGCTTTGTTGGTGGATCAGTGGTCAAGAATCCACCTATCAATGCAGGAGATTTCAATCCGTGGGTCAGGAAGATCCCCTGAAGAAAGAAATGGCAACCCACTGCAGTATTCTTGCCTGGGAAATCACATGGACAGAGGAGCCTGGCGGGCTACAGTCCACGGGGTCACAAAGAATCGGACAGGTCTTACCAACTGAACAACACAAAGCTAAGTGAATACTAATTGTTCCTAAGGGAACTACAGGGCTAGGGTTCTGCCAGCCTTTGGTCAAACATCTTCATCAACTGCTCAACACTTAGATGACCTTCTTTTATGTTTCTATTTAACCTTATTTAATCGCCATTGGTTATTCACAAACACAGCCAGCAGCACTAGAACACTACCTGAACCAAGCTCACAGACACACGTATTTCCCCACGGGACACACCACAGTCCTCTGCTTAGGAACATCAGACAACAGTTCAGCACTCAAGCTGCAAACTTGCCCGAAAAGAAAGAAAAGAACAAAACTATGAAAAGCAAGGCACCAAGCAGACCACAAAGAAGCCATCTGTTCCACAGTATGAAAGCAAAATACGTTCCACGCCCCTGGGAATTGCATATCACAGGTGACAAGAAACTTNATACTAATTGTTCCTAAGGGAACTACAGGGCTAGGGTTCTGCCAGCCTTTGGTCAAACATCTTCATCAACTGCTCAACACTTAGATAACCTTCTTTTATGTTTCTATTTAACCTTATTTAATCGCCATTGGTTATTCACAAACACTGGCCTCACACAAACACAGCCAGCAGCACTAGAACACTACCTGAACCAAGCTCACCGACACACGTATTTCCCCGTGGGACACACCACAGTCCTCTGCTTAGGAACATCAGACAACAATTCAGCACTCAAGCTGCAAACTTCCCCGAAAAGAACTAAACTATGAAAAGCAAGGCACCAAGCAGACCACGAAGAAGCCATCTATTCCACAGTATGAAAGCAAAATACGTTCCACGCCACTGGGAATTGCATATCAGGTGACAAGAAACTTAAGGAACTGTATCAACATGGGCAGAAGACCAGGAAAGTATCCCAATTTTTTAAATGATTTTTAGAATGACAAGTATATTTTTTGAGAATTACAAATAAATTGTAGCAACTAGGCAAATTTCCAAATACAGAATCTACGAATATTCACGAATACTGTTATTTTTCAAGTACGCCCACGGACTGTACCCCAAGGACTGTAGCCTGCCAGGCTCCTCTGTCCATGGGATTTCCCAGGCAAGAATACTGGAGTGTGTTGTCATTTCTTTTGCAGGGAATCTTCCCTAACCAGGAACTGAACCCATCCTGCACTGGCAGGTGGGTTCTTTACCATGGAGCCACCAGGAAAGCCCTCCCTACAGATCTACAACAAAAGATAAAGGGAAATTGGAATGTTCGCAGGGAATCGAGTCATCTTAGAAGCTGAAACAACGAATGACGAATCTCTCCTGCAAACCACCCTTTGGGTAACAAACACTAAAGAGAATTAGGATGAGCTATCAGTCACATTAAGAAGTCTGGCANGCACTGGCAGGTGGGTTCTTTACCATGGAGCCACCAGGAAAGCCCTCCCTACAGATCTACAACAAAAGATAAAGGGAAATTGGGATGTTTGCAGGGAATCGAGTCATCTTAGAAGCTGAAACAACGAATGACGAATCTGTCCTGCAAACCACCCTTTGGGTAACAAACACTAAAGAGAATTAGGATGAGCTATCAGTCACATTAAGAAGTTTGGAAACTGATCAGATTCTGCAGGTAAATCTGCCCTGGGTAACAGGCAGCAGAGAACACTCAGTGACCTCCCTGACTATCTGTTCTGGCTTTCCCTGGCACTGGGAGCAAACCATCCCATTATCAGGACTCACCATGGGAAAGCATGCTAAGAATCTCTGTGCCATATAAGACCATCCTGATTAGTGACACTGTCATGCTGCCTGCCCCAGGCCTGGTAGGCTGCAGTCCATGGGGTCTCGAAGAGTCGGACACGACTGAGTGACTTGACTTTCACTTTTCACTTTCATGCATTAGAGAAGGAAATGGCAGCCCACTTCTTGCCTGGAGAATCCCAGGGACGGGGGAGCCTGGTGAGCTGCCGTCTATGGGGTCACATAGAGTCGGACATGTCTGAAGCGACTTAGCAGCAGCAGCAGCAGCAGGTCTAAACATCCATAGCATTCAGGCATGAAGACAAGGACAGGACTGGCAACAGAAGAGACGTTCTCACTACTGACTTGGGCTGAAGATTGCCAACTATCTTCAACGCAGGCTAAGTTTTCATCTTTCCCCATCCCAGATCCACCTCCCACACTCTAAGCTGGGGGAGTTATTACCCTTTGAGATTTGAAGCTGGGGGAGTATTCCTTCTTNCGGGGGAGCCTGGTGAGCTGCCGTCTATGGGGTCACATAGAGTCGGACATGTCTGAAGCGACTTAGCAGCAGCAGCAGCAGGTCTAAACATCCATAGCATTCAGGCATGAAGACAAGGACAGGACTGGCAACAGAAGAGACATTCTCACTACTGACTTGGGCTGAAGATTGACAACTATCTTCAACGCAGACTAAGTTTTCATCTTTCCCCATCCCAGATCCACCTCCCACACTCCAAGCTGGGGGAGTTATTACCCTTTGAGATTTGAAGCTGGGGGAGTACTCCTCCTTCTGTGCTCCAACCAAAGACAGGAATCAAGACACTGGTCTCACTGTGAAGGTGATGAGTGACTCATGCTGGGAATATCACCAGGGAATCCTGGCGATTTTCTAAAATGAGATAGTATAAGGTTTAAACCCTGTTCATGTAATCTATATGCTGAGCACATCATGAGAAACACTCAGCCTGATGAATTACAAGCTGGAATCAAGACAGGAGGGAGAAACATCAACAACCTCAGACATGCAAATGATACCACTCTAATGGCAGAAAGTGAAGAGGAAGTAAAGAGCCTCTTCATGAGGGTGAAGGAGGAGAGGGAAAGAGCTAGCTTAAGACTAAACACTAAAAAACTAAGATCATAGCATCCGGCCCCATTCAGTTCAGTCGCTCAGTAGTGTCCGACTCTTTGCAACTCCATGAATTGCAGAACGCCAGGCCTCCCTGTCCATCACCGTCTCCCAGAGTTCACTCAGACTCATGTCCATCGAGTCCATGATGCCATCCAGCAATCTCATCCTCTGTCGTCCCCTTCTCCTCCTGCCCCCAATCCCTTCCAGCATCAGAGTCTATTCCAATGAGTCAGCTCTTCACATGAGGTGGCCAAAGTACTGGAGCTTCAGCTTTAGCATCATTCCTTCCAAAGAAATCCCAGAGCTGATCTCCTTCAGAATGGATTGATTGTATCTCCTTGCAGTCCAAGGGATTCTCAAGAGTTTTCTCCAACACCACAGTTCAAAAGCATCAATTCTTTGGCACTCAGTCTTCTTCACAGTCTCTCACATCCATACATGACAAACTTTAAGGTATTACCTTTCAATGTACTACATCTTTCTCTTTTTGCTGCAAAGAATCATTCCTTTAAAGGTACAGTACTACTAGTTTCAGTGAATGGATAGATTCAACAAGGTTTAAAACACGGATCAGTGTTCTTAATGCCATTTAGCTGACTTCACAAAAAAACATAGCCCATGTTGCATATTCCCAGTATTTGGTAAGAAGTTCAGAAAAAAATGCCCTAGAGATCTGAGGAATCTGAATAGACACCCTGAGCGGCTTCAACAGACCACCAACTGGAGTCACTCATCCAAATGAAATGNGAATGGATAGATTCAACAAGGTTTAAAACACGGATCAGTGTTCTTAATGCCATTTAGCTGACTTCACAAAAAAACATAGCCTATGTTGCATAATCCCAGTATTTGGTAAGAAGTTCAGAAAAAAATGCCCTAGAGATCTGAGGAATCTGAACAGACACCCTGAGCGGCTTCAACAGACCACCAACTGGAGTCACTCATCCAAATGAAATGTCGTGTTCATAGAAACTTTTCATTTAGTCCTCAAATCAAACAGAAAGATCAATGATCAAGTGTGAATGTAAAATAATGTCATTACAATAAAATAGAGTCTGGAAGTTCCTTAAAATACTAAAGATAAAAGTAGCATATAGTATAGCAATTCAACTTCCTGGGGATGCACTCAGAAGAACTGAAAGCACAGACTTGAACAAACACTGGTACACCCACGTTCACAGCGGCATTATTCACAACAGCCAAAATGCAGGAAGAGCCAAAATGTCCAATAACAGATAAAAAGATGCACAGACTGCTGTATAGACCTGTAATGGAATGTTATTCAGCCTTTAAAAGGAATTGAATTCTGACACCTGAGTCATCTAGAGTCATTAAATTCAGAGCAGTAGAATGGTGGTGAGGGGCTGGGGAGTCAGTGTTTAATGGGTGCAGAGTTTCAGACTGGGATGCTGAAGAAGTTCTGAGGATGAATAAATAGTATTGATGGCTGCAACAAAAACGTGAATGAACCTAATGTCACTAAATGGTGCACTTAAAAGAGTGCTTCCCTGGTGGTGCAGTAGCTAAAACTATGCGCTCCCAATGAGCCCTGGTTAGGAAACTAGATCACACGTGCTGCAACTAAGACCTGGTGCAGCCAAATAAATATATTAATTTTTTAAAAAGAAGTTAAAATGGTAAACTTGATGTGTAATTTTACTACAATTTTTTTTAAAAAGCAATGATTAAAAGTAATTTTGCCAAAGCAGTCAAAAGGTAAATAAGTCACCGGTATATATGATACATCCCAAAGGATCAAAGTTACAACTGTGATTTAGAAGCCATTTATAACACCCACGCTGATTTCTTTCCAGGACCAGAGATCAGGAGGTGGGGCCGGAGCATGAACCACAATCGTTCTGAGGAGCCTTTCAGAGCTGTTCAGCAGCACCAGCTTTTGCTCAAAGGAATAAGTCTGCCAGTACCCTGCGAAGAAGTGTTGAATTTCTCCACCCCAGTAGGATCCTAGATGCAAGGTTGTGCAGGAGGAAACAGTTCTTTCTCACGTTTCTGGAATTTCTGGTTATATCTGTGGTTTACCCCAACAATACCTGACTTCATAAAGGGACAATTCTCTTAGCCTAGTCAAGCCAGTAAATTAATGCCTTTGGGAGATGTTTACATTCATCTAAGCAAACGTGCCAGGGCCAGATCGGATTTTCCAAAGGCAAAGTTCCAAGATGTTAATGCGAAGAGGAAGAAAACAGGTGGACCCTGGCTCACCTGTGCAGCAAAGAGAGCTTTATTTCATTGAACCATCAGACCTAACAAAAGATTTTTACAATGTGGGTCTGGTTAAATTTCCTGTTTATTTACGGAAGCTAACCACGATCTGGAAAAAAAAGCATCTAGCTAAATTTTGAGAATCAGAGTGTCTACCTCCTAAATAGTGGACGGTATCATAGAATATCAAAGAACATGATTGATGATAGAAAAGGAAAACCCCTGACCAGAGTATAGGAGGACCATGGCCATTTCCACATCACCCAGAAGGAAACTGGCTCAGATGCTGCAGCCAAACACAGACAGTGAGATGTCAGGCCCCCGGGGATGACACAGCCCTGAGATTAACAGGACTCCGCTCAAGGGAAAATGAGGAGACAAGTCACATTTTGCCAACAAATGTACCCCCAGAAGCAGAAGTCTAAAATTTGTAGCAAGTACATGAAAGAAGTGATAATTTCAATTTAAACTGTTTGGCTTTAGACTTCAATGACAATTTTAATTGTTTTGTGATAAAAATTGTATATATTTAAGGTGTACAATATGACGCTCTGATACAATGGCAAAAATTACTATAGTAAAGCCACTTGTCCTTTTTGTGTGTGTCTGCTATCTCAGTAAATTTCAAAGTATATAATACAGTCAAATGAAAATTCTTAAAAAAGTAAACAGGGCAGAGATACACAGGATCAAGTTTATAAAGGGCACTTCAGCTCGACCCTGGCAATTTCTCTCTAAATCCACCTGAAATCCTCACTCCCTTTACAGTAAAGACCAGGGTAACCTATGGAGTAATTTTATGGGTATTTCTCAGCACGAAAGCACTAAAAACATCAAATCAGGTCATACTAAAACTGCTATAATGTTTACTAAAGAAAAAAAGGAAATCTATTATGACAAAATGAATGGGAACCAACAAATTCTCTCCAAAATTACTAAAAACAATGAAAAATTTCAAGTTTTATACAAACATCTATTGTCTTTACTACTGTTATGAACAATCACAACTATATAACACAATGAGTGTGTCTATATGTGGCATGGATTCCATTTATATTTTTTTAGTAAACATAATTATAATGAATATGATTAGATGCGATATTTGAAAAAAGTAAGCATTTCCTTTCTCAAATACATTCTTTTCTCCTAGATTTAATTTTATAGATCCAACTACAGAAGCTTTCAAGTAAATACAACTTTGTGTAAATAAAGTTTTCATGAACAACAAAATTTCCATTAATATCACTATGTGATTTCGGCCTATAAACATTAAAAAATCAACTTCATATCTTTGACGCTTATAGACTTCTCTATAAATTTACTGAATAGTATGCAAGAGCCTGTGAATAAACATTATCAAAAGCTGTCCTGACCTGATCTCAATACAAATCTCTTCATTATGTTTTCCTAACGTTTTATTAAACAACAAAATCGGCTAGAAGCAAAGAGCAAACTTCCGTAGCATAGTGTAAACGAGCATAATCATTAAAAGAAAATGCTCTTCTTTAGTACCATGTGTCTTACTTTTTTCCTGAAGTATACTTGATGTGCAATGTTATATGTTACAGGTGTACAACAGTGACTCACGATCTTCACTAGGTATAAAATTTGTAATTGACAGAGAACTTCCTCAACATGCTTCTGGTACTTCATGAGAGGTACTTCTCGAGTGACACTTACCTTGCGGTAAATCATGTGGCACATGGCTACTCTCAGCCTCATCCCCGCACACTGGACGTGGTAGAAATACAAGTGGTGCAGAATGGCCAAAACGAGCGTGCAGGCACTCAGCACCCCGGCATAGCCATAGGCTTCGTACAAAGCAGCAGAATCAGAGGGATCGTAGTTTTCAAAATAACCAATAATTTTCCCCAAAATTATGGGCTGAACTACTCTGGTACTTTCCTAAAAACAAATTTAAAAAATCTTCATTAGACATACAAGCCAAATCAGGTTTTCTTTTAGGCTTTGGTTTGTTGGTGTGTTTTCTTTTTTTCAGTGGACAGAGTAAAGACTTTGTTCAGCCCTCAAACCTTAAATCATAAAATCTAAATGGAAGATTAAAGCTAACTGGATTCATAGTTGCTAAGTCGCTTCAGTCACGTCCGACTCTTTGCGGCCCCATGTACTGTAGCCTGCCAGGCTCCTCTGTGCATGGGATTCTCCAGGCTATGGGTTGCTATGCCCTTTCCCAGGGGATTTTCCCAACCCAGGGATCAAAACCAGGTCTCTTAGGTCTCCTGCATTGGCAGGTGGGTTCTTCACCACTAGCACCACCTGGGAAGCCCCAAACCTGGTTTTCTTAACACACGCTTTACTTTTATTATTACTTGTTTAACAGGCATCTTGACAAAATGCAACATTCCTAGTTAACCTAAAGAAAACATCCACAGATCCAGTATCTTCTATAAGACAAACAGACAACAGTTTTAACCTAAGCAAAAATGTGATAAAAACAATAAAGCCTTAGTACACTGTGGTTAGTACATTGTGGATGCTCAGTAAAAATTATAACCAGTGCTTTAGAACACATTTGGCAAAATGCCAAGTGACTCTTGGCTTCAGATGAGCATAAGAAACGTAAGAAATCTGTTTCCATATGAACAAGCCCTTTCGGCAGCCTGCTCCTGGTCCCCTGTATTCTCAGTGTCCTAGCCCAACAGAAAGTCAGGGTCATTCTCGTACGGGAGGACCATTCTTGCGATCTCTGTCAGCTTTAAGAGCCTTTATGGAGGGGAAGCTGAAGCACAGGAATAAGACAGGGAGATTGTCAGCCTCCCCACAAATACATCAAAAACTCAAGAGGGACTACACTGGTGGTCCAGCCAAGACTGCATGTTCCCAATGCAGGGGGCTCCGGTTTGATCCCTGGTCAAAGAAAAAGATCCCACATGTAATAACTAAGAGTTTGAACAACTAAAGATCCTATATACCACAACTGAGACCTGCTGCAGAAGCCAAATAAATATTTAAAAACAACAACTCATCAAGAGCCTTTATGAACTGAGACATTGGCACAAACACAGATCCCCTCTTTCAGACCCTGAACTCTACACATACAGGGATCAGGGATCAAAAGAACGGAGCCCAGCTTCTGTTGGAGCTCTGCTTCTTTTCTTGAAAAAAGCAGGCTTGGGAGGTTCCCAGGATCCCAGCCCATCTCTCCACCCCAGAAGCTGGGATATTCCTTGCAGCCAAAAATTAAATACAGCAGAAGCCACGCTAAAAAAATGATGTCATCCATGGTTCTTCATCTGCCAAACACTACAGATACCAGTTGAGAATACATATTACCAATCTTCTTTCCCCAAGGCAAAAACTACAATTCTAAACCAATGAGTTGGGAAGCATTAGGACTTTTATCTTAAGTATGGCACAGGGAAAAGCCCAAAGCTTTTGGGCTTTCTCTCCCAAAGCTAACGTAAAAAAACTGCAACCCTTGCCCACTCTGCCAAATGGACACTCCACCCCCCACAACCTACTTCTGCCCCCTTGTCACCCCTTGAAGGTCCCCTTCTCTCTCACCAAGGAAAACCAAACACTCAAAAAATCCAAGTCACCAAAACTTGACTTGGCCCTCGACATCATTTCCTCCAGAATTCTCAAAGGACAGAATGCCAAAAGTTTGGAAATCTTTCCAGAATCCGGTTTTTCCTTTTAAGCAATCCCTCCTTAATAANAATCCAAGTCACCAAAAGTAAACACCTTGGCCCTCGACATCATTTCCTCCAGAATTCTCAAAGGACAGAATGCCAAAAGTTTGGAAATCTTTCCAGAATTCGGTTTTTCCTTTTAAGCAATCCCTCCTTCATAATACAGACAGGGTAAATAGTTGATGGGTTTGCTTTTGATTGGTCTCTCTGTCTGTCCAAAGCCGAGGAAGCCACATGCAGGAGGAAGGGAAGGAGAATCAAAAACTTCAATCAGCAAACAAAACTAACACATATTTTCTGCTCAGTCAACTAATGCCTGATCAGATTCTTCACAGAAAGCTGTCTCTGTTTTTCAAAGGAATGCAACACGGAAGCCCAACATTCATGTCTTGCTCTGCACACACAAACCCACACATTCACTGACTGCCTTCCTTCCACAAGGTCATGGAAGGTTTCATCTAGTAGGGAAAAGAAGGTGAATGCTGTTTAGCTAAATATTTATGAGTAAGATGACCATATGAGAGTAAAATTTCCCAAGAACACAAAGGCTGTTACATTTCCAGCAAGCCCCATGATTCACCCCAAGGGGCATGAAGAGCTTATTTTAAAAGCCCCTCACATCATATATTGCAAAACACTATTTATAGAGTTTACTGAGATAGAAGTCTAAAGAAGGCTTACACAGAGAAGCAAAAATGTCAAACTGTACACAAAGGCAGTCCCAGCCCAGGTATGACCCAGCAGTCCACAGCTGCAGCCTACAAACCTGGAGCTCTGCACCAGAAGCCCAATGGTAACAGCCGCCATCCCAAACTTTCCTAAAACTTCTTAACTCTGGAATCATGTTGTCTGTGACTCAGCTCTCCACTTGAGCCCAACATTGAAAACCCACCAAAGAGAATACCAACAGAAGTAACAAATTCAGCAAAAATGAGTTTTTGTAAAATAAGGATCACTACTGTCTTAGCATCCTGATTTTTTTCACTGAGGCCAACCTGAATAACCCAGTTGATCAAACCGTCTCATTAAGGAGTGTATCTGGTCCATGACCCAAAATGTCCACACTTCTCTTTGTTCTTGACCCTAACCCTCAACTGAGTGAGAAATAAAACAACTGAGAAAACATCCAGTATCAAAGTTGAAAGTAGCCAAAGGAAAACTTTCCAGATAAACAGAACAAGGTCAAAATTACTCCTATAATCCCTTCATATTTGACACCTTAACTACAACTCCACAAACCAAATGAGAAGATAGTCTTCACAACTGCAAAACCAAAAAGGATTTTTACAACATCCCAATATAATACCACAACACCCCATGGTTCGAGGTTCCAGTCTCTGAGGAAGATATTGCTTGGTGGATTCCTTGGTATTCAGCCTCCGGAGAACACCTCCCATGTGACCCTATCTCTTGTTTTTAGGAGAACTTCTTACACAGCTTTATGCTAGAAATTAATTCCCCAGTGGGTACAGTTCCTCATCTATGATTCCACATGTGCTGCTTTAAACACTTCTTGCCCAACTCTGTTATCTCTGATTCATGAGAAAAAAAAGAAAAAAGATAACACAGGAACTAGAAACCATCAAACACAGAAGGAAATAAATGGGTGAGCTTATGGGAAACGAACAGGCAGCTAATCTTCAGAAACTGGAGAAGAGATGACAATGTTAGACTTGAGAAAGATTCAGAGCTAAGAGGGAAAACAGTGAAGCTGGGGAAATTATTCCAGTCTATCAGTTTCCACTCCTCTCTTACACAGTGGACTTCATCCTGGGTGCATCACTTGAGAGGAGCTGAGAGCACTGAGGCCTGTAGCCCAGCCCCTAGAAACTGGTTTGAGTGAGTGAGTGAAAGTCGCTCAGTCTTGTCTGCCTCTTTTCGGCCCCATGGACTATAGAGTCCATGGAGTTCTTCAGGCCAGAGCACTGGAAGGGGACAGCCATTCCTTTCTCCAGCGGATCTTCCCAACATAGGGATCAAACCCAGGTCTCCCTCATTGCAGACAGATTCTTTACCAGCTGCGTCACAAGGGAAACGCAAGAATACTGGAGANAGTCACTTTCTGAGGTCCTAGGCACTAGGGTTTCAACACATTAGTTTTATAGGGACACAATGCAACCCATAACAGCATTCTTTTTCTCATCAGACTTGCCAAAAAAAAAAGGACAGTTCACGTTTAGGACAGGAAGTGAGTCAGAAGTGAGTTGAATCAAGATTTGCCATGAGGTGGTCTACTTGCTGACACTCACAGATGGGTGCTCCCTCTGCTTTGTATACATGCTTGCCATTTTCCATCATGACAGGGAAGGGAAGACTAGGGGGAAATCCACATCTTACATCAGTCATAGATGTTGGCTTATTTCCTCTATAAAAGTGAGTCACCCAACAATAATATTGATGTTATATGAGCTTAGAAATAAAATTAATCTTTTCCTCTCATCAGCAATGAGCCTATTTTAAAAAAATCTTTTAGTATAATGAGTTAAGAAAAAAATAAAAGGAGTAACAAAAAGAAAGCTGGACATAATGTTTACAGCTGAACTCCATCCACAGCGTAGCTCAGCTAATCCACTGCTTTGCCCATTTCCGAGTCTGATCCTTCCTTTACTTACTCCTGGTTACATGGTCTGACTCTATTTCCCAGGCCCCCTGCAGCTAGGTGAGACCATGTGATGGGGGAGATAAAGGGGCTGTGTGTGACTCACACACAGGACACAGACCTTAAAACCATGAGCACACCTTCTCCACACTCTCCTCTTCCACTCTCAGAACCTGCTTCAATGAAGCAGATGACAAGAGGAACCTGGCCTAGCCCCATGGATTTGAATCACCGGGAAACCTTGGTCAAATACAGATTGTGATTCACTAAGCCTGTGGCAGGACCTGAGAATACACTTCGCCCAAGCTCCAGGTAACGGCAATACTGCTGGTCTGCGGAGCCAGCCACTGGAGAGGTTCTCCTTTCTGATGCCTCAGAGATGGCAGTCCAATGATGAGCAGTAAAAGACACGCCAAAATAGACCCAACCAGAAATAGCCGGCTGGCCTTTCTCTCCTGACCCATGACAGAATTTAACTCAGCCCTATGATTAACTCTGGTCTCTAAGTGCAGCTAGCAAATGAATTCAGAGACAGCTGCAGACAGACTGCTTTAGAATCTGCAACGTGATACCAGTTGGCTGGGTTCTACTAAAAACTGTATCTGCCACCCTGAGTCAGAGGACAGGGCTGTCAACAGTGAGATCTGACAGCTGACCAAGGAGTAGAGGACAAAGGGGGTACACACGGGCCCCACCAGCTATGCCAGTCTCGCACAGAAGCCCATGTGGAAGTTGTTTACTCTCTGAGACCACAGCTATCATTAACAGACCGTCTGTATAAAACCTAGGCAAATATTTGCAGCACCTCAGCCCTGGACATCCTAGCAGTCCAGGGTTTATAAGACCTGCATGTAAATATCACCCTGTTTGTCCAAAATTTTCCAAGCAGCAGATGAGAACTTAGCAATAACTCCCACGATAACTCCAGTTTGCAATGGAACTTTGAGGTTTAAGGTGAAGCTTACTTAACTTCATGTTCCTTTGCTATTTAGTGCAACAGATATTAGGCCTGCCTAAGAGAAACAGGGCACAGAACATGACATGGCTTTGCATGAAACCAGAAGGGAACAGGATTCCCTCAACCTAAAATCACCATTAAACCAAAGCCTGGGCAATATTCAGGAAGCTCCAATGCTTTCTCTCAGCTTTCCCCAAGAGCTCTCATCGCAAGCCTCTGCCCATGAAGTCTAAGAAAAAGCCATCTGAGTTGGCATTCATGGGTGTGTATGTACACACATGCTCAGTCACTTAGTCAGGTCCAACTCTTTGCAACCCCATGGACTGTGTGTAGCCCACCAGATTCCTCTGTCCATGGGATTCTCCAGGCAAGAATACTGGAGTCAGTTTCCATGTCCTCCTCCAGGGGACTTTCCTGACCCAGGAATCGAATCTGTGTCTCCTGCATTTGCAGGCAGAGATGCTTTACTTCTCACTCAGCTACCTGGGAAGCCCGAATTGGGATGCATGAGAAATCTAAATTATTGGATGACCTCAAAGAGGTGCAGACTGCTCAATATCAGGGACCTGAGACAACATCTCACACTGTTCGTGTACTTAGGAAAAACCTTCCATAGCCAGGAAAGAAAGCACCTTCCAGCCAACTGCTATTGGAATTGCCACAAATTTCAGCTAAATAAGAAATCTAAATGACCCTCTCTACTTTCAGTGAAGGGTTCAAGCCCCACGAGGCCACAAGCTGTCTTTACTGTTTTCATTTCCCCAAATCCCCTAATACATATTGCAAAGTCTATTCTGGGCAGAACTAAATTCTTGCACAAAATACTTAACACAAAAACAAACCTATGCCTCATATGTGACCCCACTGATCTTATGTCCCCCAAAAGGAGAAGAAAAACAGATATTCTGCCATCAATTCCAATTTATTATCTCTATTTCAAATATAATTTATTCAGAACGCTTATTTGGAGCTTCCCCCAAAACTTCCAAACTTTTATCTCCCTAAGTCTCCTTGCAGCATAGTTCAAATTTTTAGACATTCTCATTCTCTGATGATTCATTCAGAAGGGACAAACAAGGGCCCCCCTTTAACANTCATTATCTCTATTTCAAATACAATTTATTCAGAACGCTTATTTGGAGCTTCCCCCAAAACTTCCAAACTTTTATCTCCCTAAGTCTCCTTGCAGCATAGTTCAAATTTTTAGACATTCTCATTCTCTGATGATTCATTCAGAAGGGACAAACAAGGGCCCCCCTTTAACACAGGAGTGAATTTCAGGGTGCAATTCTGTCTTGCGCAGACTTTCTGTAGCTNTTATTATCTCTATTTCAAATATAATTTATTCAGAACGCTTATTTGGAGCTTCCCCCAAACTTCCAAACTTTTATCTCCCTAAGTCTCCTCGCAGCATAGTTCAAATTTTTAGACATTCTCATTCTCTGATGATTCATTCAAAAGGGACAAACAAGGGCCCCCCTTTAACACAGGAGTGAATTTCAGGGTGCAATTCTGTCTTGCGCAGACTTTCTGTAGCTGTCAACTTGGCTCAGGCGTGAAGTCCTGAATAACACCCTCTGTTACTACTTTTTTTGTTCCTGGTCCTTTCCCCTGGGGTCATGACTCTTCAGGCCCACCTATCAGACTCGAGTTGTGCCTTCAATTCCCCAGAGGAAGTCACTAAAAACACAGTAAGTTGACAAAAAAGGCATCCGGTTCACTGAGGCAGCATCTGATGCATTTCCTTTTGTTCCACTGGGAGTAGAGGACTCTGGTGCAGCACCATGGACCGTCTTGTTCTCTCCAATGCCTCTTCCAGTTGGCTCCAGGGTTTTCTTAACAACCTACTTCAGCTCCTCATGTTTCTGCCCAAGTGTCTTTCTCCTCAGGCATGAGCATCAGAAGCTTCTATAAGATGACCTGACCTGCTAATTCACTCAGTCATGGCTGACTCTCTGAGACCCCATGGACTAGTCCACCAGGCTCCTCTGTTCGTGGGATTTCCTAGGCAAGAATACTAGAGTGGTTTGCCATTTCTTCCTCCAGGGGATCTTCCCGACCCAGGGATCAAACTTCTATCTCTTACACTGGCAGGCAGATCCTTTACTACTGAACCATACAGTGTGACAACAAATTTTTATTTATATTTTTTGCAACTGATTTTTAATATTTAAGGCAGAACACTGACAGAGACTTCAGCCCCTGGCCGACGTTGCCCTACAATCCAAAATATTTTGTGGCAAATGGTATGAGGTTTGAGAAGAAGCGCAGCTGATAACACAAATATGATTTTCTTCCAAGTAAACAGAATAACTAATAAAGTAGTTGAGCCTACCTTTTCACTGAATTTCTATGTCACCAACCTACATAATTAGGAGAAAATGCAAACGGTTAAAAAAAAAAAAAGCAGTGATTTGAGTTCATATTTCTGGTAATTAACTACTAGCTAATAACTGAAAGATTGCTTAAGCTCCATAAACAAAACAGACAAGGCTCAACAGCCCTGAGACAGAGGGTGTGATGGAAAAACCCCCAGCGCCCACACTGGCTTTGACTATAAAATCACTCTTTCTCACCAGGTCAGTCCTTCTTTAACACCATCCTGTCCATCTGTCTTCTAGGCAATTTGTCTCTCTCAGCAGAGACTCCAGATCGACAATGTGGAATTCTTTACACAATATTGAGAACAGAGGTCCAAAATTTAACACCAATTTAAAAATCTAATAGCCTTTCTGCCTATTACTCAGAGTTAAAGGGGGAAGGCTAATTATAAATCATACACTTTCTACCTGGGCAATACAAAGTCAACAGCACAGACTTTAGGAAAATTCCAGCTAAACCAGTTCATTCTTTGAAGCATTATAGGTCAATTACGAACATAACAACCCTCAGCTTGAATAGGTAACTGCATATTCAGAAAGAACAAAAACATCTTTTGAAAAGCCTCTCTGTATGTGATCTATTATTAAAGGGCTTATTTGATTGGAAGTTAAGTAGAGAGAGAGAAAACTCCCTAGTCAATCTGAGGACAGGCTAAAACAGCTTCCTTAATAATTTTGGTACATTCTCCCATTTGCTTTTTAAAAAATGTTTCCTATAAGCACAAAAGCTTACAGAGGTGGAAGCAACTGAAAACAGAAACAGATTTTGTCAGCAGGGAGAATGCTCTGCAGGGGATTCTTTATGGATGGCCTGTGACTCAATGGACAGGAGTTTGAGTAAACTCCGGGAGTTGGTGATGGATGGGGAGGCCTGGTGTGCTGCAGCCCATGGGGTCGCAAAGAGTGACACTTGATGGAAAGTGACACTTGATGGAAAGTGTCACCTCGGCTCCAGGCCGTCCTGTCTCCCAGCCCTAAACCAGCCTGTGAGCTGAATGCCATCGTCAAGAGAGGCATATCCAGATGAGACCTTTTCCCCTCAATCCCCTGGCAAGTAGCCCTCAAGCCATACAATATGCATGACCCCTTTATTAATAAAAAAAGATGCAACCGTAGTGAAAAAGATTTTTTTCACTAGGAATCTCAACCACAGGACTATAGGGAAACCAGAATTATAACATTAATTCAAATTAATCTTCATCACCCATTAAGTAAGACACTTTCCTAGGTTCTAGACCTTAAAAGTGAAAGAAGTCATTCAGTCGTGTCCAACTCTTTGTGACCTGTACAGCCCACCAAGCTCCTCCGTCCATGGGATTCTCCAGGCAAAAATACTGGAGTGCGTTGCCATCTAGACCTTAGAAAGGGTCTTTTTTTTTTTTTTTTACAGAGTTCCCACTTCAGAAGAGGTATGATCAAATTATAAAAACAGGTCAGGGGCTTCCCTGGTGGTCTGGTGGTTAGGACTCTGGGCTTGCAATGCAGGGGGCCCAGGTTCAATCCCCGATCAGGNTTCAGTCGTGTCCAACTCTTTGTGATCTGTATAGCCCACCAAGCTCCTCCATCCATGGGATTCTCCAGGCAAAAATACTGGAGTGTGTTGCCATCTAGACCTTAGAAAGGGTCTTTTTTTTTTACAGAGTTCCCACTTGAGAAGAGGTATGATCAAATTATAAAAACAGGTCAGGTCAGGTCAGTTCAGTGCCGCAGTCGTGTCTGACTCTTTGCGACCCCATGAATCGCAGCACGCCAGGCCTCCTTGTCCATCACCAACTCCCAGAGTTCACTCAGACTCACGTCCATCTAGTCAGTGATGCCATCCAGCCATCTCATCCTCAGTTGTCCCCTTCTCCTCCTGGCCCCAATCCCTGCCAGCATCAGAGTCTTTTCCAATGAGTCAAGTCTTCGCATGAAATGGCCAAAGTACTGGAGTTTCAGCTTTAGCATCAAGAACAATGATAATAACCAAACAGAAAATAAAACAGGGAGACACGACTGAGGGTAGGGGCGGCCACTTTAGACAAGAGTGAAGAACACAGCTCACCAAGGAGGCCAGCTGAGAACCAAGNCTGCCAGCATCAGTCTTTTCCAATGAGTCAAGTCTTCGCATGAAGTGGCCAAAGTACTGGAGTTTCAGCTTTAGCATTAAGAACAATGATAATAACCAAACAGAAAATAAAACAGGGAGACACGACTGAGGGTGGGGGCGACCACTTTAGACAGAGTGAAGAACACAGCTCACCAAGGAGGCCAGCTGAGGACCAAGACCCAAAGGACAAGTGGTTTGTCATGTTCCAAGCCAAAGGAACAGCAGGGCAGAAGCCCAAAGGCCTAAAGCACTTCAAGAAAAATCCTGAGATGCTAAGTGTTTGCCTCTTAAGCAACAGAGAGCATAAAAGAACGTCCTGTAGAAGAGAGAGAACCAGGGAATCTGGGAGAGATAGTAGCTGGGCTTGAGGTCCCCGAGGAAAGCAGGAAAGGTGGCTGACATCTAGTATCTCTTGTCCATCCACCCACGGGCTAATGCTAACATGTTCAATTGGGCGAATAAAGAACTAGCTCAGACTGGATCTGGACCAAGATTGAGATNGTGGCTGACATCTAATATCTCTTGTCCATCCACCCACGGGCTAATGCTAACATGTTCAATTGGGCGAATAAAGAACTAGCTCAGACTGGATCTGGACCAAGACTGAGATCACACAGCTGGTTACCAGCCAGGACAGTCCGCACAGAGTTCAAAGTGACTTACCGGGCCTCACCTCAGACATAGGTTCCTTCCAACAGGGCAGAGGGTTCCCCTGCCTTGGCAGGGCCCAAGGGAGCCCCCACACCCCTCGGAACCCTCGGCCTATTCTTCCTCCAACCCACTGTACAAGCACTGTAACCAGTCTATCATCTTAGCCACCTAAGACAGTGAGGGCGCAGGTCATCTGGGGAACTGCCAGCCTCTCCACCTGACCTGGGGCTTCCCTGGTGCCGGCCTCAAAGTGCCCTTGTCTTGGCTTTCTGTTCAGCTGGCTCCGGAAGAGATAAGCACCTTCATTGAGTGGACTCGCATACACCTTCAGAAAAGCCCTCAGGCACAGTGCCTCCAGCCCCAGTGACTGTGTGCACTCCCCCGGGACCCACAGCTGGGAGGGCCCAAGCAACCCAGATGCCCACGTGCCACCTCCTTGCAGCTTTCACAGCCATCACTCATGTACAAATCACAGGTCAGGAATTATCTTCGAAGGATACCTGCTCAAGTGGTGACAGTAACAGCATTTCACTTGTCATTACTCAAATACGTCACAGTTTAGCTGAACTCTGTCCAGTTTCTGCCCATACTCCACAGGAGCGTGTGCGTGTGTTAGCTGCTCAGTCATGTCCGGCATTCTGCGACCCCATGGACTGACTGTCGCCTGCCAGGCTCCTCTGCCCATGGGATCTCCAGCCAAGAATACTGGACTAGGTTACCATTCCCTTCTCTAGGGGATCTTCCCAACCCAGGGACTGAACCCACTGGAGAGGGAGGAGCATATTTTATGGAATATGAACTTAGCTCTGTTAGAGTGACCATAGCATTTATCATCCAACCTAAGATACTGCTAGGAGTAAAACAGGGCGCTGTTAATAATTACAGTGTGATTAAGGGGTGTGAATCAGGACTGTCCTGGGCAAACCAGGAGTTGAGGCACGTGGAATAGGCCGAAAGGAGCAACTTTTAGAAAACAGAGACTGAGAATAGCTCTACAACCTCAGGCAATCAAAAATTTTACTATTAATCTGATTTCATATCAAATCAGGTATTTTTTTTTCCCCCTTTTGTGGGGGAGAGGAGCAGAAAGGAGGCTGCCATACCATATCATTTCAGCCCAAAATAAAAAGATGCAGGAATTCCCTAGCGACCCAGTGGTCACAACTCCATGCTCTCACCGCTGAGAGCCGGGGTTTGATCTCTGGTCAGGGAGCAAAGATCCTATAAGCTGCTTGGCCCAGCCAAAAAACAAAAATAAACAAAAATTTACAAAAATTTTAAAATAAAAGATGCAAGCACAAGAATACTAGGATCCTGGCCTGTCAAAAGACCAGGATATAAGAAACACAAACCCTTTGCTTTGCCCTACAATCAAGTCAAATGCTAAGATCCATTAGGAACCAGGGGACATGTCAGAAATTTAAGACTGAACATCAACACCAGATTGTTAAATGTTTAGGAATAAAGTCATCATTTGCAGTGCAATATGCTTTTGGAGATGGACTTAAGAGAATTTCTGCACAAATGAAGATACACCTCTTCTCTTCTTGGCTCACATCACTCTTGGAGCTGTATGTAACTCATCCTCCTCTGCCTTCCAAGGGTCTCTGGCACTTGACTTTTTAACATCTGAAGCTGAAATTAACAGCCTCTTCCCCATTTACAGATTTGTGTTGCTTTGGACATATCTTTTTAACCTCTCCGCACCTTAGTTTCTTCAGCTGGAGGCAAAGAAAGTGGCTGCGCTTAGCCAGTCTTTTATCGATACAAACGTTAATCATGGTTGGTAGCATTCCACCTGGTAGTATAGAAATCTGTTTAAGGTAGCAAAGTATTCTTGAAAATCTCAGCGTGTCCAGGAGTGCTCAGCATGTCTGTGCGCATAATGAGGGGAGACCCTGCCTCTTACTTTTAGCGGGAGGGGAGCTGAGAGGAAATGGAGGGGAAGTAGGCCAGGCCCTCCACTGATAATCCTCAATCCACATCTTCAAAGATCATCAAACCTCACTATACGTGGACTTCTGTGGAAACTTCCAAGTGGGGCTGACTTTCTGAGGAGGGAGAGAGGGACGGCAGAGATAAAAGAACAAAACAGAAGGACTTTCCCTGGAAGTCCAGGGGTTGAAATGCCACACTTCCAGTGCAGGGGGCAGGTGTTCAATCCCTGGCCGGGAAACTAAAAACTCCACATTCCCCCCAGCGCAGCCAAAAGATAAAAACATTTAAAAACAGATTTAAAAGTTTAAAAATAAGCTACAAAATAAAACAGAGAACACAGAAGGCAGGGGCAGGAGGCAGAAAGAGGCCGGAGGACGTGAGCATGAAGGAGGCAGGAAGTGTGGAGGATGACCACTTCCTGCCTGGAGGCAGCCGCCAGTCTGGAGGGCCTCCCTCCCTCAGGCCCACACGCTCCACAGCTTGCGCCGGTGGGTTCTTCCACCTGCAGGGGGCTGCAGCAGCGCTC
>SJYW01037533.1:145415-161847 GCA_006410735.1 Raphicerus campestris | reverse complement strand
AGAGTGAAGAACACAGCTCACCAAGGAGGCCAGCTGAGAACCAAGACCCAAAGGACAAGTGGTTTGTCATGTTCCAAGCCAAAGGAACAGCAGGGCAGAAGCCCAAAGGCCTAAAGCACTTCAAGAAAAATCCTGAGATGCTAAGTGTTTGCCTCTTAAAGAACAGAGAGCATAAAAGAAGGTCCTGTAGAAGAGAGAGAACCAGGGAATCTGGGAGAGATAGTAGCTGGGCTTGAGGTCCCCGAGGAAAGCAGGAAAGGTGGCTGACATCTAGTATCTCTTGTCCATCCACCCACGGGCTAATGCTAACATGTTCAATTGGGCGAATAAAGAACTAGCTCAGACTGGATCTGGACCAAGACTGAGATCACACAGCTGGTTACCAGCCAGGACAGTCCGCACAGAGTTCAAAGTGACTTACCGGGCCTCACCTCAGACATAGGGTCCTTCCAACAGGGCAGAGGGTTCCCCTGCCTTGGCAGGGCCCAAGGGAGCCCCCACACCCCTCGGAACCCTCGGCCTATTCTTCCTCCAACCCACTGCACAAGCACTGTAACCAGTCTATCATCTTAGCTACCGAAGACAGTGAGGGTGCAGGTCATCTGGGGAACCGCCAGCCTCTCCACCTGACCTGGGGCTTCCCTGGTGCCGGCCTCAAAGTGCCCTTGTCTTGGCTTTCTGTTCAGCTGGCTCCGGAAGAGATAAGCACCTTCATTGAGTGGACTCGCATACACCTTCAGAAAAGCCCTCAGGCACAGTGCCTCCAGCCCCAGTGACTCTGTGCACTCCCCCGGGACCCACAGCTGGGAGGGCCCAAGCAACCCAGATGCCCACGTGCCACCTCCTTGCAGCTTTCACAGCCATCACTCATGTACAAATCACAGGTCAGGAATTATCTTCGAAGGATACCTGCTCAAGTGGTGACAGTAACAGCATTTCACTTGTCATTACTCAAATACGTCACAGTTTAGCTGAACTCTGTCCAGTTTCTGCCCATACTCCACAGGAGCGTGTGCGTGTGTTAGCTGCTCAGTCATGTCCGGCATTCTGCGACCCCATGGACTGACTGTCGCCTGCCAGGCTCCTCTGCCCATGGGATCTCCAGCCAAGAATACTGGACTAGGTTACCATTCCCTTCTCTAGGGGATCTTCCCAACCCAGGGACTGAACCCACTGGAGAGGGAGGAGCATATTTTATGGAATATGAACTTAGCTCTGTTAGAGTGACCATAGCATTTATCATCCAACCTAAGATACTGCTAGGAGTAAAACAGGGCGCTGTTAATAATTACAGTGTGATTAAGGGGTGTGAATCAGGACTGTCCTGGGCAAACCAGGAGTTGAGGCACGTGGAATAGGCCGAAAGGAGCAACTTTTAGAAAACAGAGACTGAGAATAGCTCTACAACCTCAGGCAATCAAAAATTTTACTATTAATCTGATTTCATATCAAATCAGGTATTTTTTTTTCCCCCTTTTGTGGGGGAGAGGAGCAGAAAGGAGGCTGCCATACCATATCATTTCAGCCCAAAATAAAAAGATGCAGGAATTCCCTAGCGACCCAGTGGTCACAACTCCATGCTCTCACCGCTGAGAGCCGGGGTTTGATCTCTGGTCAGGGAGCAAAGATCCTATAAGCTGCTTGGCCCAGCCAAAAAACAAAAATAAACAAAAATTTTAAAATAAAAGATGCAAGCACAAGAATACTAGGATCCTGGCCTGTCAAAAGACCAGGATATAAGAAACACAAACCCTTTGCTTTGCCCTACAATCAAGTCAAATGCTAAGATCCATTAGGAACCAGGGGACATGTCAGAAATTTAAGACTGAACATCAACACCAGATTGTTAAATGTTTAGGAATAAAGTCATCATTTGCAGTGCAATATGCTTTTGGAGATGGACTTAAGAGAATTTCTGCACAAATGAAGATACACCTCTTCTCTTCTTGGCTCACATCACTCTTGGAGCTGTATGTAACTCATCCTCCTCTGCCTTCCAAGGGTCTCTGGCACTTGACTTTTTAACATCTGAAGCTGAAATTAACAGCCTCTTCCCCATTTACAGATTTGTGTTGCTTTGGACATATCTTTTTAACCTCTCCGCACCTTAGTTTCTTCAGCTGGAGGCAAAGAAAGTGGCTGCGCTTAGCCAGTCTTTTATCGNCCGGCACGACTAAGCCACTTCACTTTCGCTTTTCACTTTCATGCATTGGAGAAGGGCAGCCCACTCCAGTGTTCTTACCTGGAGAATCCCAGAGACAGTAGGGTCGCAGAGTCGGACACGACTGAAGCGACTTAGCAGCAGCAGCAGCAAGCATACCAACAGAAACAGTTACACACAGGTTACAACAGTTACAGGTTAAACAGAACAGTTAACACAACTGCAGTTACACACACAGGAATCACAGGCTCAGAAGTCAGACTGCCTAGTTCAGGATCCCACTCCACCACTTACCATGTGATGCAAGCAACTTCCTCAACCTCTATGCTTCAGTACCTTCAGCTGTAAAAGATAACTGGTCCATCTGCTCCCACAGGAAAACTGGAAATGGGTGCCTATCACAATCAATGAGGTTCTCACTTTCCATTTCCATGCATACATTTTTAAAATCCACAAAAACTGTCTTAGAGAGTTCCTTGCCCTGCCTGCCCTGCCGGTAGTTATAGGAACAACCACAAATCGCTTCTCTGAAGGCTAGAGATCTGGACAAGACCCCACAGGCTTCAGGGACCCCAACCCTAGAGTGGTTTTCAAAGGTGGAAGGGTAAATAGATATTCACAATAGGGAAAGCGGTTGATCAAAAGACATACTCCAGTCGTCACTGTGTCCCAAGCAAAAGCACAACATGTTTAAGAATAGTGTCCCCATTCATTACATAAAAATTGTTTCTTTACCCATTACAAATGTGTCTTAATTTGATACCAGACACACAGACAGAAGGAGGGAGAGAGACTGGGTCACAGACAGACAGAGAGCCCGGTGAAACTGGCCGGCAGATGTTCCATAAGGAATATGGTTAAAGATGGAGACATTATTGGAAGACGACAATTGGTCCAGGGCGCTAACTACATAAAGGAAGCTGCTCAGAAGCTGCTTGATTGGGGGTTAAAAAACGAAAAAAAAAGTGCAGCTCTAGCTCGGAAGAGCAAATTCCCAGAGCAATATTGGAGAAGCCGGATAAGGGCAGGGTGGAGGGGAGGCAGAGGGACGGTGGGGGGAGGGTCCGGCCCATTCTTTGGCTGGGCGGTGACTCCCCCCGGGCAGCCTCCGTTCTCCGCCTCCAGCTCCAGCTGCTCCCCCTGCTCGGGGAACCGGAGGCTGCCGGAGCGGCGAGCAAATATTCTGGGGTAGCCGGCGACCCCGCGACCACGTCCCCCTCCTTGGCCTGCTCCCCACACCTTCGCAAGCCGGCAAGCCGGCGGGGACCACGCGGCCGGCGCGGGGCGGCCCCACCGGCGGCAAGAAGCCGGGCGGCCTGAGGGAGAGAGGAAAGCGTCTCTGCCCCCGAAAGGCGAAGGCGGCATCAGTACCCGCCCCACGGCGACGAGGTTATCACAGCCCAGGCGGGGCACTCACCAGAAGAGCACGCGCGAGCAGAGGTTCGCGTTCCGCAGCGGGTTGGGCTTCACCTCCGGGTACACCGGTTGCATCTTGCCGGCCGGGGCGAGCGCGGATTGGGATCCAGCCGCTGAGGCGTCGGTGCCGCCTGCTGCTCCGGGAGGTGTTGGCCGGGATGCTGGACTTCAGGCCACCGCGGCAGTCCGCGCAGCGGGAGCCAGAGAACCACTGGCTTCCGGAAGCCGAGCGCCTGCGGCCCGCCGGGTCCCCGCCTCCCAAGGCCGCGCCGCCTCCCGGGCCCGCCGGGAGGACGCCGGCAAAGCTCCGCGGCCGGATCGCCGGGAGCCCAGAGCCACAGGCCGCGAGCAGGGGCGGCGGAGCGCCTAAAGTTGGCCTGGGCCGAGGTTGCCCGGAGACGGGCGAAGGTGCCCGGAGACGGGCGAAGGTGCGAGGCGAAGGGAGGAGGGTAAGCGGACCGCACGGCACACAGGGCTCAGCGCCTAGGCGTCCACGTGCTCGCACCTGGCTGCAAACGCGGCCTTAGTTATTGCTCCCAGCCCGGTACCCGCCCCCCGCCTCAGAACGTGGAGAGGGGAGGCGCCGTATCTGCCCGCCCCCCGCTGCTCGGAAACGCCCCTTCGGCTGCGGTTTTGCAAATATCCTGGAAAAGCTGGCCGAAGGCGTGAACAGTTGGCGCTCCAGGCACCCTGTCCTCTTGGTACCAAACTACGGTCGCCTGGGAAGTCCTCCGACCTGCGGCCACGCCTTTGACGTCGGACAAAAGCACGGTTTAGCACAAATTATGTTTGCAGAGCGTCGAGAGCCAAAGAAAAGTAACAAGATTAGAAGAACTCAAAACGATTTTGGAGGATGAGTGAATGTTGCCACTCGGGACAGGCTGTTGGCAGGTGTTGCTGCATTGTGTAGGGACCTCTGCGAGCGTTTTGCTGCCCTTTTAGATTGGGAGGGATTCCAGGTGGCGCTATTGGTAAAGAACCCGCCTGCCAAAGCTGGAATCCTAAGAGACCGGGCGGGGGATGGGGGTTCGATCCCTGGGTGGGGGAGATCCGCTGGAGGAGGGCATAGCAACCCAGTTGCCCCCCAGCTCGCCAGTATTCTTGCCTGGAGAATCCCCACGGACAGAGGAGCCTGCAGGGCTACAGTCCTTACCGTGGGACACGGTCGGACAGACTGAAGCACACGCTTAGATTGGGAAAAGGGAATCTGCAGAGAGAGAGAGACTCACTTATGATTTCTTTCATCATGTACTCAGTTCCTAGTGGATTAACAGTGACATATGTTACAAAACATCGAGTTGGTTAGCATTTCTGAGGACCTGACCTGACTTTTAACTATGTTGTCGTTTAGTCGCAAAGGTAGATCTGACTCTGTGCTTCCTACACTGTAGCCAGCCCTCCAGGCTCTTCTGTCAATGGGCTTTATCCAGGCAAGATTACTGGAGTGAGTTGCCTTTCCCTTCAGGGGATCGTCAGGATCCAGGTCTCCTGCACTGGCAGGCCCATTCTTTACCACTGAGTAACCTGGAAAGCCAACTTCGAACTATAGGGATGCCCTAATTACCTATTATCATCCCATTTCACAAATGAGGCTTAAGGACAGAACTTGTCCAAGGTCTTAAAAATCAATAAATGATGAATTCTGATTTGGATGCATAGTTCAGCAGGTCTGGTGGATGGACAGTGTGTGTGGACAGGTGTCTAGAATACACTGAATGAGTAATTTGGACTGAATGAACAAAAACTTTGACTTCCAGTAAGTGTTTAGTTATTTGTGTGGCCTTCTTACCAGCTCAGCAGCTTCTGGTCCCTTCCACCCTAAAGGAAGAAAGATCAAAGTTCTTGGTGCTTATAACAGATCACTTTGATAATTTCCCATGTACCTTGACTAAAGTCATGTTTGTTATTAATAATGACTTAACACAACTTTGTAAATCAACAATGTGTGCACGTGTGCTAAGTCTCTTCAGTTGGGTCCCATACTTAAAAAAAAACCACCACCACCAACAAAACAGCTTTTAGCTTCAGTTATTCAGGTTGAATAAGTTTGTAACCAAGCAAAACCCTGCAGGGACCTCCTGAGCACAAAAGCCTTTCTCTTTTTATCCCGCATTTCTAAGTTGTCCGATACAGATACAATCTTCAGACTTCTAAACCTCCCAGTTCCAAAAAGCAAATTCAAATAGTTGCTAATAGAAACAGGAGGAAACCAGAGTGCAGTGATTAAAGCAGGATCCTGGTTCCTCCTCAAGGAATAAACATAACAATATCTTTAAGTTCTTCCATAAAAACTAAGGCCCCACCCCCCACCCCCCACGTGGAAGATGGTTACTTTAGACTGAGCACAGGATTCCTGGCCCACTGTTCTGTTAGTTCACGAGCAACCAATCCGAAGAAAGTCACTCACCCTGCACCCCTCACCCCAAATTTTGCCTATAGACATGTCGACCCCAAAACCATCTGGGAGTTTGGAGTTTTTGAATATGAGCCGTCCATCTCTGCCTATAAGTCAATTTTTTTATTTTCATAAAACAACCATCTCTCTACCGTAATGACACTTCTTGATCCATTTAGGAGTTTTATTGCATTTTCCTGCATTGTCTAAAATAAATGAATGGAAAATGGAGAAAATAGTATGCTAACATTAACAATACAATTAATGCAAACATGGAGAGAGCATGAAATAGAAGAAAGGAGATGCCTCTTCAGTCTGGTTTGGATGCATATTGGAAGTAAGCTGGTTCATTATATGTTTAATTTTAAACGAAAAAGGAATTTTTTTGAATATCTGAAAAATCTATAACAGCTTTATTCATGATTCCCCAAATTTGGAAATAACCAAGAAGCCCTTCAGTAAATGAATGGATAAATAAATTGGCCCAGCCAGACAATGGAATATTATTTGGCACAAAAAGGACATGCATGCACCAAACCATGAATGCAAGGGAGGAAACAATGCTTCCTACCAAGTGAAAGAGGCGCAAGTGGCAAATAACCCACCTGCCAGTGCAGGAGACATAAGAGATGTGGGTTCAATCTCTGGATCAGGAAGATCCCCTGGAGGAGAGCAAGGCAACCCACTACAGTATTCTTGCCTGGAGAAACCCATGAACAGAGTAACCTGGTGGGCTACAGTCCATAGGGCCGAAAGAGTAAGACATGACTGAAGTGACTTGTTTAGTGAAAATTCATCTGAAGAGGCTACATATTGTGTAGTACTAACTATATGACAAAAAAGCAAACCATGGAGATAATAAAAAGATCAGTGGTTGCCAGAGGTTGGAGATGGGAATGAGGGGTGAATAGTGGCGCACAGAGGATTTTGGGACAATAAAAATACCTTGTATCATTCAATAATGATGAAAATGTCATTATATATTTTTCCAAAACCAATCAAGAAAATTAGAAGGGCAGACTTAGCTTTTCTCATGTCAACTTTTTAAAATACAGTATATAACATTACCAAAGTTATCATCATAATCTGCTTTCCTCCCTTTAAAATTACCATCATCAGTTCCATATTTTCTTCACTAAAAATTATTTGGTTGATTAAATATTAAGCCAAAATAAATACAACTTGAGGTAAGAAAGATATTTATACAATTAATTGGTATTGCATAGTGTTAGTGTTTAATCTTTGTTTTCGATAGTCATAGATAGGCTCAGACGGTAAAGAATCTGCCTGCAATGCAGAAGACCTGGGTTCCATCCCTGGGTCGGGAAAATCCCCTAGAGGAGTGCATGGCAACCCACTCCAGTATTCTTGCTGGAGAATCCCGTGGACAGAGGAGCCTGGTCAGCTACAGTCCATGGGGTCACATAGAATCAGACACCACTGAGAGAATAAGCACAGCACAGATATATAACATTCAGGGATTTAAAAGCAGAAACACTCTTCCCAAACATAAGCAACTTAACAATTTTTGTTTGTTTTCTGAACAGACTTCCTTTCCTTCCTTTTAGATATGAGCTCTCAGGGAGGCTGTAGGTGTAAAAGTAGCAAATTGCATCTAAATGAAATGTCCTGGTAGTCCAGTGGCTGGAACTCTGAGCTCCCAATGCAGGGGACCCAGGTTGATCCCTGGTCAGATGACTATCCCCTGTGCCACAACTGAGACCGACCACAGCCAAATAAATAAAAAGAATTGTATATTTCACACCCTCATACAGCGTCAGTCAGTTCAGTCGTTCAGTCGTGTCTGAGTCTTGCTACCCCATGGATTGCAGCATGGCAGGCTTCCTTGTCTATCACCAACTCCCAGAGCTTGCTCAAACTCATGTCCATCAAGTTGGTGATGCCATCCAACTATCTCATCCTCTGTCACCCCCTTCTCCTGCCTTCAGTCTCTCCTAGCATCAGGGTATTTTCCAGTGAGTTAGTTCTTCACATCAGGTGGAAGTTTCAGCTTCAACATCATTCCTTCCAATGAATGTTCAGGACTGATTTCCTTTAGGATTGCCTGGTTTGATCTCCTTGCAGTCCAAGGGACTCTCAAGAGTCTTCTGCAACACCACAGTTGAAAAGCATCAATTCTTCAGTGCTTAGCTTTCTTTCTAGTCCAACTCTCTCATAGAGCTTACAACTGAGCAATTTCCGTCCTTAGAGTCCAAACTTTGAATGAAGACGTTCATTACAATGTAAATAATGGAAATAAGTTCACTGTGTTACAATAATATTAAAACAAAAAATGTTGTTGGCAAAGTGATACCTGCTTTTTAATTCACTATCTAAGTTTGTCATAGATTTTCTTCCAAGGAGCAAGCATCTTTTAATTTCATGACTGCAGTAACCGTCCACAGTGACTCTGGAGCCCAAGAAAATAAAATCTGTCACTGCTTCCACTTTTCTCCTTCTATTTTCCATAAAGTGATGGAACTGGATGCCAAGATCTTAATTTTTTTAATATTGAGTTTTGAGCCAGCTTTTTCACTTTCCCCTTTCACCCTCATCAAGAGGCTCTTTAGTTCCTCTTCAATTTCTGCCATTTGGGTGTATTATCTGCATATCTGAGCTTGTTGATCTGTCTCTCTGCAATCTTTATTTTGGCTTGAGAGAGGCTTCTGAGAGGTTAGTAATTTGAAGACAGAAGAGTAATAATTATATCTGGCAAAGATGAGGTATTTGTTGATTTAGCAAAAACAGTATTTTAAAGAGAGTGGTCAGTTCAGTCAGTTCAATTGCTCAGTCGTGTCCGACTCTTTGCAACCCCATGAATTGCAGCACACCAGGCCTCCCTGTCCGTCACTGACCCCCGGAGTTTACCCAAACTCATGTCCATCGAGTCAGTGATGCCATCCAGCCATGTCATCCTCTGTCGTCCCCTTCTCCTCTTGCCCCCAATCCCTCCCAGCATCAGGATCTTTTCAAATAAGTCAGCTCTTCGAGTCAGGTGCCCAAAGTATTGGTGTTTCAGCTTCAGCATCAGTCCTTCCAATGAACACCCAGGACTGATCTCCTATAGGATGGACTGGTTGGATCTCCTTGCAGTCCAAGGACTCTCAAGAGTCTTCTCCAACACCACAGTTCAAAAGCATCAATTCTTCGGGGCTCAGCTTTCTTCACAGTCCGACTCTCACATCCATATATGACCACTGGTAGAAACCCTATAAGATGTGTGGAGCAGAGAATGGTGTTGAAAGTGTGAAGACAATGGTTGTACACAGCTCCTGTAAGAAATTTTGCTCTGAGGAACAGAAAATAGAAGTAACTACGGACTTGTGGACATGGGAAGAGGGAGGAGAGGGTGAGATGTATGGAGAGAGTAATATGTTGGTTTCTGGAGAATTGGTTAGTGTGGGGGAAAAACCACCATTTGGTGGCCAGAAGTATTGAAAGTCATCAAATGACAACTACAACTACTCTGAAATGGAGAAGGAAGCTATGGCCCTTTCCCTATCCCTCATTTCTTATTTGCAGGAAAAAGACTTCAGCCACCTAGGCCTTCCTCAATACCAAAGAGCAGGTGTCAACAGTTACTATTCAGAGTAAAGTGATGCAAAAACACAGGAGGAACAATCAGAAAACTATAAGGCAGAGATTAAAGCAGAAGCCCAGTTCCTCCTCAAGGAATATACATAAAATATCTTGGAGTTCTTCTCGGGGAACTAGGGCCCCCATCCAAGGGGAGGATGGCTGCTTCTGGCTGAACCCAGGATCCCTGGAGCACCTTCCTGTTACCTCACCACCAATCAATCAGAAGAAGGTCATACCACCTGCAGCCCTCACCTCAAATTTTGCCTACAAAAACTTCTCCCTGAAATGCATCAGGGACTTTGGGTTTGCTCAGCACAAGCCATCTTCTTGTTTCTTGGCCCTGCAGTAAACCTCTTTCTCTGCTCTAGACTCTGGTTTGCATTTGTTTAGCCTCACTGCGCACTGGCACTGGGCATGTGAATTTGTCTTTGGCAATAATTTCATGTATATGAATGGGCTTCCCTGGTGGTTCAGATGGTAAAGAATCTGCCTGCACTGTGGGAGACCTGGGTTCGATCACTAGGTCAGGGAAGATCCCCTGGAAAAGGGAATGGCAACCCATTCCAGTATTTGAAACAGGAAGTAGAATGGTATTTGCCAGAGGATGGGGGTTTGGGATAGGTGGGGAGCTGTTTTAATGGATACAGGGTTTCAGTCTGGGAAGATGAGAAAGTTCTGGAGATGGATGTTGATGACAGTTGTGCAACAATGTGAATGTATTCAATGCCACAGAACAGCACACTTAAAAACTAGTAAGGTAAATTTCAATGTTATTTACATTTTACAAATTAGAGGAGGAGAAACTTGCGTTTTCTTCTACCCTTCCAAAATACTGGGGCACTGGAAGGTCAACTCATAGAAGACCGAAAAACAAGAGAAAGACAGTTTTATTGACATGTGCAGCATGCATGCATGTGAGAGAAATGCAGTGTTAACTCAAATGGGTCCTTAGAACTTAGGGTAAGTATAGCATCTTAACAAAAAAACATAGATTGATGGAGAAGTTACAAGACAAAGGAAAAGGAGATTAGGTTTTTTTTTTTTTTCAGAAATGCAAATTGTAGGGAGCTAAATACATTGGAGAAATTACTGGCAAATGGATTTAGAAAAGGCAAAGGAACCAGAGATCAAGTCGCCAACATCCATTTGATCATAGAAAAAGCAAGAGAGTTCCAGAAAAACATCTGTTTCTGCTTCATTGACTGCACTAAAGCTTTTAACTGTGGGGAATCACAACAAGCTATGGAAAATTCTTCAAGAGATGGGAATACCAGACCACTTTACCTGCCTCCTGAGAAACCTGTATGCAGATCAAGGAGCAACAGTTAGAACTAGACATGGAACAACACACTGGTTCCAAATTGGGAAAGGATTACGACAAGGCTGTATATTATCACCCTGCTTATGTAATTTATCTGAAGAGTATATCATGTGCAATGCTGAACTGGATGAAGCACAAGCTGGAATCAAGATTGCCAGGAGAAACATCAATAACCTCAGATACGCAGATGACACCACCCTGATGGCAAAGAGGAACTCAAGAGCCTCTTGATGAAAGTGAAAGAGGAGAGTGAAGAAGTTGGCTTAAAACTGAACATTCAAAAAGCAAAGATCATGGCATCAAGTCCCATCACTTCATGGCAAATAGATGGGGAAACAATGGAAACAGTGACAGATTTTACTTTCTTGGGATCCAAAATCACTGCAGATGGTGACTGCAGCCATGAAATTAAAAGATTGGAAGAAAAGCTATGACCAACTAGACAGTGTATTAAAAAGCAGAGACATTACTTTGCTGACAAAGATCCATCTAGTCAAAGCTATGGTTTTTCCAGTCATCATGTATGGATGTGAGAGTTGGACCATAAAGAAAGCAGAGCACGGAAGAATCGATGCTTTTGAACTGTGGTGTTGGAGAAGACTCCTGAGAGTCCCTTGGACTGCAAGGAGATCAAACTAGTCAATTCTAAACGAAATTAGTCCTGAATATTCATTGGAAGGACTGCTGCTGAAACTCCAATACTTTGGCCACCTGATGCGAAGAACTGACTCATTAGAAAGCACCCTGATTCTGGGAAAGACTGAAGGCAGGAGGACTCAGTAGTTGAAGCTCATGGGCTCAGTAGTTGTTGCAGCACACTGGCTTAGTTGCTCCACCACAAGTGGGATCTTCCTGAGTCAGGGACCAAACCAGTGTGCCCTGCATTGGCAGGCAGATTCCCATCCACTGTACCACCAGGAAAGTCCCTCATCACTTTCCATAATACTGTCCAGCTTCTGAAGGACTATGTCTGCTAATGCTAAGTCGCTTCAGTCGTGTCCGACTCTGTGCGACCCCATAGACAGCAGCCCACCAGGCTCCCCCGTCCCTGAGATTCTCCAGGCAAGAACACTGGAGTGGGTCGCCATTTCCTTCTCTGATATGTCCTAATCTCTTGCCTCTCAGACCAGACCCACCTTCCCCCATTTCCTTCACAATAGAGATCTGCAGCCACTCAAAGAGAAGATCCAATTAAAATTTATTCCCTCACAGGGGACTACTCACATTATATAGCAGTTTTTATGGCTCCAAACTGAACAGTCAAGGTTATAGCAAGGCAACTCATGTTATAGGAGGCCTACTCACCATACACTGACACAATTGTGACTCTCCCCCAAACAGTGGAGATAATTCCAAGGTAAATAATCTTTCCCCCTGGACAATGGAGCCTACCTGTTTACCTAAGCAGTAGGCTTGCCCTACAGAGCCAAGTCTCCATCAGAAATCTCCGACAGCACATGTCAGGAATCCAAAAAGAAATTTGGGGTAAATACTAATCCATTAAAACAGCTATGACTTGTCTGAAACAAAAGCTCCAAGAAGAAATCTAAGGACTTAAGGAATAAATGTATGTAAGGATAAGGATAAGGAATAAATGTATGTAAGGATAAGAATAACATAGTAGAAAGGAACTAAATACAAGCTGAAGGACTTCCCTGGTGGTCCAGTGGCTAAGACTCCACACTCCCAATGAAGGGAGCCTGGGTTCGATCCCTGGTCAGGGAACTAGATCCCACATGCCACAGCTAAGACCCAGCACAGCCAAATAAATAAATAAGTGTTAAAAAAAAACAAACAAAAACATGAATTGACCACTTAGAAAATAAATGCAAAATAATTAAAGTTTAGCACTAGCAAAATAATAAAATATAACAGACTGGACTGAATCAATAGCATTAAATTGGAATTCCCTGGCAGTGCTTTCACTGCTGAGGATCTGGATTCAATCCCTAGTTAGGGAATTAAGATACCACAAGGCAAGGCCAAAAATTTTTTTTTAATTTTTTTAAAAAGGAAAAAAAAATAGAAGCAATAATACATAGTAGTAACGTAATAGGCTATTTGGAAAAGATAAAATTTGGTACATATGTCATACCTTACACCATATAAATATAATATATATGAGTCAAAGATTTAGATATTTTAACAACAGAATCTATAAAGGTTGTGGAAATAAACATAGGTGATCTCTTTCCAATAATCTTGACTTAGAGAAAACTTTCTTTAAAATTCATAAACTCAGACACTTCCCTGGTGGTCCAGTGGCTAAGAATCCATGCTGCCAACTCAGCCCCTAGTCAGGCAACTAGATCCCACAAGCTACAGCTAAAAGAGTCTGCATACCACAACTAAGGCCCAGGGCAGCCAAATAAATAAATAAAAATAGTTTCTTAAAAAAGAAAGTCATAAGCACAGACACCAAGACACCATGAAGAATAAGACTGTTAAAATGGATTTATTAAAAATAGAAATTTGCTGTATGGCGAAAATCACATACATGAAAATGACAAGCTAGGAAAACAAGATAATTGCAATCACTATGCTGGAGATAAAGGGGATTGTTCCTTTCATTTACAATGATATCGGATAAACCAGTAAGAAGAATACTAACAGCCCAACTGGAAACTGAACAAAAGATCAAGGCTGATCACAGGGGGAAAATGCAAATTTCTTATGAACCACAGATAAGATGCTCAATATCTCGCTCAGAATTAGGGAAACTCAAAACAATAAGATGCAATTTTTCACCTTACAGAGTGCAAAAGATAAAAAAAATGTGTTGGCTTGAGTGTCAAAAGAGGCATCTTTACACATCTCGGTGATATTTTATGAAAAAGGAAATCTGTAAAAATTTTGACAGACATGTGTTTCAACACAGCCAGATATTTCAGGGACATATCCTAAAGATATGTCATGCCTGTGTGTTGACATCTCTGAAGAAAGATGTTGTCACAAAATTGATTGTAAAAGCAAGGGCTGCAATGATATGTGCACTTATCAGTGGAGGACTGGTTATATTAATACAGTGGAATACCAGGAAAACAGAAAGGATAAGGTAGAGCTCTATCTGCTCTATCTAATATCAAAGACTATCAGTAGCATATATCATCCCTGCATGTATGCGGATATTTAATAGTTTCCACTCTGGAGAGGGTTACCAAGGAGTCTAGGATGACTGGGAAACTTACCTTTCCTTCAATAGTGTCTTGATGCACACAAAGGGCCTAAAGTGAATACTCTCTTTAATCTAGAAAAAAATGGGAATATGTTTTTCTGAAACCATCTTGTAGCAACTACCCAAATATAAGTATTTTGATCATGCCTGTCTGTATCAAAAATATGTGTGTGGAGGGAGCTGAGGCCAGTGAGATGGGATGCAGTAAAAGCATATGCTCCCCCACATCCCCTGCCAAAAAAGAACATATGCCCAGTTACGCTAAGTGAAATCAGTCAAACAAATACTGCATGATATCACCTATACGTGGAACCTAAAAAAAATGCAACAAACTAGTGAATACAGCAATAACAACAACAACAACACAAAGCAGACTCACAGATACAAACTAGTGGTTACCAGTGGTGAGAGGGAAAGGGAGGCAATACAGGGGCAGAGGAATCAGAAAGTAAGAGGTACAAACTATCAGGTAAAAACTAAGTGATGCTGTGCTTAGTTGCTCAGTTGTGTCCAACTCTTTGCAACCCCGTGGACTGTCTCTGCCAGGCTCTTCTGTCCATGGGAATTCTCCAGGCAAGAATACTGGAGTGGGTTGTCATGCCCTCCTTCAGGGGATCTTCCAATCCAGGGATCGAACCCAGGTCTCACATACTGCAAGTGGATTCTTACTGTCTGAGCTACCAGGGAAGCCCAAGAACACTGGAATGGGTATCCTATCCCTATTTTATAAACTATTAATATTTTATGATAACTGTAAATAAAGTATAACCTTTAAAGGCTGTGTGTGTATCAGTATATTGCATACCTGTAACATATAATACCACTGTACATCAACTATACTTCAATAAAAATGTTTAAAATTTTTTAATGTAAAAAAAAACAACAAGAAAACTACATGCCAAGAAAACAAAGGAATTTGGAACAACTATGTTGTAAAAAAGACACAGATAACCAAATACAGGTGCCCCAGATACAGATAACATGTAACTCTTAATAAATACAGTTTGTCTGCATCCTATGAGATTTAATAGGCAATATTTTCATTTTTATTCAGATCTTATGCTATGGATTAAAGATATTTTGTATAATATACGACTATGACTACCACTTTCTTTTAGCTAGTATTACCTGGTATCTGAAAATGTCCTTTTTTTTTTTTCTTTCAACTTGATAGATTTTCTGGTTTAGTTTCATTTTGGTATACAGTATATGTCTGGCTTTTGTTATTCCTCCAACATGCTATTTTCTTTCTCTTATTTTGAAAACTAATCATTATTAACTCACTATAATAACTGATATATTTGGACTTAATGTGAATCTTCTTAGTTTTTACATTATTTATCCTGATTGTGTTATGCTGTTTAAGAGGAAAAAGGAAACAAAATTATATATGTACAATATGAACATATATTTTAAACAGTAAATGTAAAAATATACCTTAGTGTAAGAGACCAGAGGGAAAGATATCTAAGTATAAATGATGTAATAATAGTTTGACTTAAAGAAGTGAAATTATAGGTGGTTTGTTCTATTATTTTCTGCTTTTTCAATGTTGCATGATGAGAAGATATTATTTATAGGGTAAAAAAAGTTGGCCAGCAAATTAATATAAATTTTATATAACAAATAAAACTGACAAGGAAGCTGATGAACCACTCCATTGCCGCTGGTTCTCCTCCCCTCATCCTGTCTGGAGAGCGCTGGGGACTCCTAGGGAGTGTGTGTCTCCACTCACCAGTCTCTGGATTGAGTTTTCCTTTTATGTCTACAAATGGCAGTGTCCTCACCTGGCCCTTGACTCCTCAGGGCGTGGGAGGAAAGGGGAGGGTGAAGTGAATGCTCAGGGCCTTATCCTGCCATTGAGTCCCCTTGAATATCAGCAGGATGTGGCCCTGAGGTTTTTCCTCCCCTGATTTCCCCAAACAGAAAATGCCATCCTCTGTCTAGACAGCACTTTGATGGATTGTGAACACAACTATATCACAACTTTATCTGAACTAGCTGAAAATGTCCTGCAGCCAACTTAAAATTTAATCTGTGGAGGTAAATGTTTGTTCACTCTTGGTTCCCAGCCTAAATGCAATTTGGCCGCCAATCCCTTTTGAAGTGCTTAGTCTGAATTTAATTCTGAGGCACCCATTATTTTTTTGGTAAATTCTTGGCACTGTCCGTAATGCCTTCCGATGTTGGTCCATGGCTCTGATTAATGGAAGTTTTGTCTTTTCATGTAGTTTAATATTTTCCCAACTTTTAAAATCTATAAAATCTCATACGTTTTTCAAATGAATTAAACGAAGTACTTAAAAACAGCAAGCCAAGGAAGCAATAGCCTTATTGTTTTAGAATGATGCATGGCTCCACCCAGGGCTGTTTTGAAATCTTCTT
>SJYW01037533.1:94645-109488 GCA_006410735.1 Raphicerus campestris | reverse complement strand
GCTGTGCAGCATGTGGGATCTTACTTCCCTGATCGGGGATTGAACCTGGGTCCCCTGCATTGCAAGCCCAGAGTCCTAACCACCGGACCACCAGGGAAGCCCCCTCTCCTAATTCTTTAGTAGTCATCTTTGACACATGCTTCTCCCTTCTCTCTAATTTAGTTAAGCAAATAGTCTGTTTATTACCCTCTTTGCAAGTCTCTGGGCTTCCCTGATAACTCAGTTGGTAAAGAATCCGCCTGCAATGCAGGAGACCCCGGTTTGATTCCTAGGTCAGCAACATCCCCTGGAGAAGGGATAGGCTACCCACGCCAGTATTCTTGGACTTCCCTTGCGGCTCAGCTGGTAAAGAATGTGCCCCGCAATGCAGGAGACCTGGATTCAGTCCCTGGGTTGGGAAGATCCCCTGGAGAAGAGACAGGCTACCCGCTCCACTATTCTGTCCTGGAGAATTCCATGGACTGTATAGTCCGTGGGGTTGCAAAAAGGCACACATGACTGAGCAACTTTCACTTCACTTGCAAGTCTTTACATCTAACTCTTTTCCTGGGACCTGGACACTGCTGTATTTTAAGCTCTTGAAGATCGATACAACTAACAGTCTACATATGAACATCATGCTAGCTGCAGAGATAAAAGTAAATATAAGATTTAGTCCTTGTCAGCAAGTTATCACTGTGTGTTTTGGGCAAAACTTAAAAGATGGGGAAAGCTATATAGTTTTTATATAATAGATATTGAATATGTTGCCTTAAAAAATTTTGTGTGTGTGTGCTTGTTTGAAATATTTTTGCTGATCAGTGCTTTGATGGGACACTTACTCCCTTCTTTTATCAAAGAAGTAAGTACCCGCTGAAACCTACCAATCAACCAAGGCAAACAAGTTCCTGTGCTAGAGCTGATTTACTCTATCTGTGGTAATGACCTAAGTGATTAATAAAAGTTAGTTCGTGTTATAAATATAGTTCACAACCTTTGAGTCAGTTATGATTCTTCCCTTTATAGAGATTAGGAAATTGAGCATNAGATTGCAGTATAGACACTGAATTGGAAGTATTTCTGAGTTCGAAGTTCTAGATCTGAGTCTTGTATGATTAAAATCTCAATCCCTTGCTCTGCCATTTTGGTGTAACAGACCCAATTAGAAGTAGTTGGAGGAGTGATAACTGGAATTTAGTAGACAAAATAAATCTCATTTCTTTTTGGAATAGGCCTGAAACCCAGTCTGGACCTGGCACTTCTGGGAGACTTGTAGCTGTGGGGTCGGGTATGTCTAGGCACGCCCTGGACAGGCCCAGACAAGCCCGGGCAAGTCCCGACAGTGGGCCGATGACCAAACCGGAACCGGAGGCGGACCAGACTTCCAGAGACCAACCCTCCATAGCCTGGCCCAATCAGGGGCTGACACGGAGCCTCTGGACACCAATCACAGCTGTAGCCCGCGCTTTCTACCTTATATGGGAGAACCTGGCTCGAACGCCAGCCCTGGCCATAAGACCCCCGCCCCACCTTTCAGACCTCGCAGACTCCCTTTGTCTCTTTCCCTCTCCCTCCCCCAGGAGTTCTGCCCGAGAGCCACCGCCCAATAAAGGCTTTCATCTAAGGTCCCCAGAGGTGGCTTTTTCTTCCCGCGGCGTTTTTCTTACAGTAGCCAGGTAGCCAGTTGCCTAGTTTTATAAAAAGTAAGGTTGCAGTTACTAGCTTCCAGCAGATATTATTTTGAGAATGGTGGCATCCAAGCCTGACATCAGCAGATATTATTTTGAGAATGGTGGCATCCAAGCCTGACACGACCCAGAAAACTCAAGTGTTTACCAATATAAGGTCTAATCTGAAAGTACACCCATAGCATTACCTAGTTAATGATGTCAGTGTTTCTCAAGGTTTGAGAAGATGCAAGAATTGGGACTCATAAAATCTTCTCCTGAAAAGATCTAACTATCTGAAGGCCTGTTATGCCAGTTTTTCCCAGAACACCGAGTGCCTCATTCCTGATTTTCACCCTGAGCTCCTTTCAGGGGCGTTGAAAGTCAGCAGTTGTAATGGCCATGATTTAATCTTTGTAGATGTAGATGGCAAGTGTCAGTCTTCAGTTGGCAGAGCCCCCTTTTGCTCATAAACTTGACCATGATTTTGAGGGGGGCATTTCATGACCATTTTATCCCATGGTGCTGAGAATGTCCTTTCTCAGGTTTGGCAGAGATTTTGTTGACAGGCCACTCAGTGTGCTGTTACTGGACTACACCATAAAACAGTATTCAGAATTCTCTGGACCACTTGTCTCTTGGTCCAGGAAAATAGTCCCTCTTGTTGCTTCTTCCTATATCTAGAGTTACACTGTTACCATCATCTATCTCATTTGGGACTATATATTATTCTATTAGAGGCTTCAGACACACATTTGACAGTTGCATCTATCTATCAAAATATTCCAATCAGTCCAGGTAAATCACAGAGACTCTCACATGGGCAGAGGAAACCTTGCCCAAATTACCTGATGTTGGTTTCATTTGCTCCTATTTCTAGCTACAAACACAAATCTGCTCAGTTACATTGCTTTGAGAATAAAATGTAAAGGGGTTGGAATTTAAACTCTGCATTCTTTTCCCAGATAATGAAATCATTACTTTATAATTTTAAAATGAATTGACACTGATCTCTTTCCTCTAATGTTTAACATTTTTATTGTTTCTGCCATTACAGGACTTAAGTTATGGAAATTATCTGTGTAATGGTTTAGCAAATAGAAACTGGGTACATGAAGACCAACTGTGAAATATTAATTGGAAACTGAGTAAATACAAAAATAGATGAAAATTGCGACTTTCACTTTTCAAACAAAAAACCTTGTCTGGTTTAAGTTTGGTAATACATTTAAGACTTTCTTTCTGCTAATCATTTACTATTTTGTGACTTCTGTTACTTAATATGTTTTTAATTGATAATTTTAGTTCTCTGTGATCAAAGGGATGACTAACAGGGTGAATGCACCCACCTCTTCCTGTCTCTTCAGGCATCACTGTGTTTTAAGGTTATGCATCTAGGAAAGAAAATAATTTCTGGTTGTGTCATTAGAGCTTGAAATCTCACTGGGGTGGTAGAATATGTTCACAGAAAAATAATCATGGGTGAAGCACCAAAAGCTGGAAGAGATGGAAAGAGCAGGGGAAATTTACATGAAGGGGCCTTGGTCTTCAGGTATTTATTTTTTGATCTGACTGTGCTGGGTCTTAGTTGCAGCGTGTGGGATCTAGTTCCCTGACCAGGAATCAAACTCCAGCCCCTCCCATTGGGAGCTCAAAAGTCTTAGCCACTGGACCATGAGGGAAGTCCCTGACCTTCAGTTTAAGAAAAAGGTCATGTAAGCCCTTCAGTATGACCTGCTTCGTCTAGTTCAGGTACAAGCACAGTCACCACACTTTCATTTTTGAAACAAAACACTCAAGTATGCATATGCCTTATTCATAAAAATTCAGCATTTCCCTCTCTCCTTGGAGGATCTTCATATATGCTCCCCTACCCGCTGTGTTTATGAAACCTGGGTCTCAAACTCAGTCTTCCTCAGTGGAGAAGAATGCTTTTGAGAATCATATTTCTCTGGACCAGAGACTGACTGTTGCAATATGTGATACTAGGACAGGATCACCACACACACACACACACACACACACACACACACACACACACCCCAGATCCTCAAGATGGGAAACTGAGATTGGGCATCAAATTGTTGGGGATGGAGTAGAGTGACATTCCTATGGCCAGCGGAAACTAGGACGAGGGTAGAGTATGGTATAAGCAGCAAAAGAGGTGTTCGAATTATGCCCTGTGATTGCCTGGGATGAACTGCTTTTCAAAGACAAGGCTATGGGACACTGAGTAGTTGTGGTATTTAGCATTTCCTTGGGAATGATGATGCAAGGACTGTGAGGCTGGATAAATGCTCATGACTATACCAAAGAGCATTAAAAAAAGAAAATGACAAACCCAGAACATTAAATACTGTTTAAGGCCACCAGAGAACCCAAGAACTTTGATGCTGGCCCTAGAAAAATCACTGATCCTTTGTAAACACAGAACTGATAGAGACCTACATCTGGATGATTTGGGCTGAAGAATTTAAAGAGAAACTGATTCAGCAGTCTCTCTACTTTTCTGGCATATACCATAGGGCCTTAATTAAGCACTAGGATGCTGAGAATTGAAACAGGGACATTCGTGTGAATTTGAACAAATAAATGATTTTGACACCAAAGGTCCCTAAGTCACCATTACAAGTGTATTCCCCCTCTTCGTGTCCAGGGAAAGATTCCTTTCCCTATTGAAAGCACCTTGTTAATTTGGAGTTCTGTTCTACAGGATAAGATATATGCTTTGGTTCAGAAATGAAATTAATAGTTCTCCCACAGTCAGACCGTGGTCCAGGATTCAAGTGGCAGAAGTTAGAATAGCTGCTCTCGTATACCTAAAATTTGCTTCCCATTCCTGCATTTTTAACGCCTGCAGTTTTAGTGGGCTTTCTACATTTCTGAGGGGAGACCGCGTCTATGGGGAGACACATTAATGGTTCCAGGTGAACTGGTTTTGGAGGCTTCCGTTGCCATTAAATCATTATGCAAAGAAGAAGGTAAATTACAGACTGGAGTAATTGATTCCTATTATAAGAGGATGTAGGGTTGCTACTACGTGGGCGGTGGTGGGGGTGGCAGGTAAGACTAGGTCAAACTAGGGGCTCCCTGGAATGCCTCTTCATACCCTGAAGTCCAGTAGTTAAGCTGAAGAGAATGCTTGTATGAATCCAGTTAAGGCAAGATTCTGATCCTTTAGGAATGAAGATTTAGGTCACAACATCAGGTAAACAATCCCAACCTGCTGAGTTTCTGGCTGAGGTGAAAGGCAGGATGGAGTGGGTAATAGGAAAAAATATACAGCAGCTGGGCATGTTTTCTACTTTGTTGTTCTGTACATGCTATTTATGTGAGGATTTTCGATGGTATTTAAACTTATAATTTATTCTTTAGGCAACAGATTAGTCCAGACTGACTGTGACTGAACTAGATAAACACGAACATAAACGAGAGAGAAAGGAGGACTGTTGGAAATGTACCTTGTTTTTGAGGAGAGAATGAAAAGATCTTTACATGTATGAATGGCAGGGACACCTTCTTAGGCAAAAACACGTAAGCACACGGGTGAACCCGAGGACATTATGCTAAATGAGCCAGGCACCACAAGACAAATGCCGCACGATTCCGCTTATATGAAATGGCTATTTGTGCCATTGGGCCACATGCTCGGTTGTTCAGTCGCTCAGATGTGTTCAACTGTTTTCTAACCCATGGGCTGTAGCCCCCCAGTCTCCTCTGTCCACCGGATTTCCCAGGCAAGAATATTGGAGCAGGTTGCCATTTCCTTCTCCAGGGCTCTTCCTGACCAAGGGATTGAATCCACATCTCTTGTGTCTCCTGGATTGGCCAGGAGGGTTCTTTCCCAGCTGAGTCGGCTAATTGTTACTGGAAAGGGGACCCCTTCCAGGGCCCGAGAGTGGGCTCTTGTCTAAGACTCAGAAACGAATTGTCCAAGGAGACATATGTGCTGACAAAGCAAGAGGCTTTCTTGGGAAGGGGTGCCCGGGCAGAGGGCAGTAGGGTGAGGGAGCCCAGGAGAAGTGCTCTGCCTTGTGGCTCACAGTCTTGGGTTTTATGGTGATGGGATTCGTTTCTGGGTTGTTGTTGGCCAATCATTATGACTTAAGGTCCTTCCTGGTGGCGCATGCTTTGGTCAGCCAAGATGGATGCCAACGAGAAGGATTCTGGGAGGTGTTAGGACAAATAGCATCACCTTTTGACCTTTCCTGAATTCTTCCCATTGGTGGTGGCTTATGAGTTTCGTGTTCCTTACCAGGACCTCCTGTCATAAAATAACTCACGAAAATGGTTACTGTGGTACCTGGCCAGAGTGGTTGGTTTCATTCAGTGTTCTTCCCCTAACATAATCACCTTAACCAAATCAAATATCTGTATGTGTGTGTGTTTGTGTATGTCTGTATCAAGGACATCTTAAGAAACTTTGTCAGATGCCTGAAGAAATCTTTGTACAAGATCTCCCTACAGTTTTCTTCAGATCCATCAGTCTTTAAAAGCATATGCATTTACTTTGGCATTCTATTTCTTTATTTATTGAACATGAGAGGTTGGTTCAATGATCACTGCTTCCTTTCCAAATCATCACAAGCCACTGGTTTGCTATTGCACTTTGGAATTTTACATGATGGCAGTTTCCAGAATGATTCATTTCTTCCCTTTGAAACATTAGATAAAGATCTTTAGCCTTATCTTGGCACCACTCCTTTTCTTTTGTCATTATTATGCAATAAGCACTGATTATGCAATAAGCTCTGATTGCAAGGACTGATGCTGAAGCTGAAGCTCCAATATTTTGGCTACCTGATGTGAAGAACTGACTCACTGGAAAAGACCCTGATGCTGGGGAAGATTGAAGGCAGGAGGAGAAAGGGACAACAGAGGATGAGATGGTTGGATGGCATCACCGACTCGATGGACATGAGTTTGAGCAAGCTCCAGGAGTTGGTGACAGATAGGGAAGCTTGGCGTGCTGCAGTCCATGAGGTCACAAAGAGTCAGACACGACTGAGCGACCGAATTGAATTGAACTGATGCAATAAGCTACTGAGATAATTTTCCATTCAACACCCAAAATCTGAAATATGATTCTGAGGCAGGTTGCTACCTCTCTGGTGGCTCAGATGGTAAAAAAAAAAATCTGCCTGCAACACCAGAGACCCAGGTTTGATCGCTGGTTGGGAAGATCCCTTGGAGAAGGGAATGGCTACCCACTCCAGTATTCTTATCATGGACAGAGGAGCCTGGCGGGCTACAGTCCATTGGGTTGCAAAGAGTTGGACACAACTGAGCGACTAACACAGTCAGAGTAGTGGGAGGGGCTGCCTCTTGGAGGTCGTGACCCACAAGGGTACATTTTCCTCCCCATCACAGTTGTAGGGGACCTGGTGAAAATGCTGTGATAATTGCCTTTCCTGTGTGTTATATGCCCCATACCCTAGTTTAGAGCTGAGAGAAGAAATTAATCAATTCCTTAGACCCTCCTGCCTTTATTATCCTCACCCTCACCTACTTGTCCTTCTGAGTAAAGCCACTCAAATATCAAGGGATANAGGATTCTGGGAGGTGTTAGGACAAATAGCATCACCTTTTGACCTTTCCTGAATTCTTCCCATTGGTGGTGGCTTATGAGTTTCGTGTTCCTTACCAGGACCTCCTGTCATAAAATAACTCACGAAAATGGTTACTGTGGTACCTGGCCAGAGTGGTTGGTTTCATTCAGTGTTCTTCCCCTAACATAATCACCTTAACCAAATCAAATATCTGTATGTGTGTGTGTTTGTGTATGTCTGTATCAAGGACATCTTAAGAAACTTTGTCAGATGCCTGAAGAAATCTTTGTACAAGATCTCCCTACAGTTTTCTTCAGATCCATCAGTCTTTAAAAGCATATGCATTTACTTTGGCATTCTATTTCTTTATTTATTGAACATGAGAGGTTGGTTCAATGATCACTGCTTCCTTTCCAAATCATCACAAGCCATTGGTTTGCTATTGCACTTTGGAATTTTACATGATGGCAGTTTCCAGAATGATTCATTTCTTCCCTTTGAAACATTAGATAAAGATCTTTAGCCTTATCTTGGCACCACTCCTTTTCTTTTGTCATTATTATGCAATAAGCACTGATTATGCAATAAGCTCTGATTGCAAGGACTGATGCTGAAGCTGAAGCTCCAATATTTTGGCTACCTGATGTGAAGAACTGACTCACTGGAAAAGACCCTGATGCTGGGGAAGATTGAAGGCAGGAGGAGAAAGGGACAACAGAGGATGAGATGGTTGGATGGCATCACCGACTCGATGGACATGAGTTTGAGCAAGCTCCAGGAGTTGGTGACAGATAGGGAAGCTTGGCGTGCTGCAGTCCATGAGGTCACAAAGAGTCAGACACGACTGAGCGACCGAATTGAACTGAACTGATGCAATAAGCTACTGAGATAATTTTCCATTCAACACCCAAAATCTGAAATATGATTCTGAGGCAGGTTGCTACCTCTCTGGTGGCTCAGATGGTAAAAAAAAAAATCTGCCTGCAACACCAGAGACCCAGGTTTGATCGCTGGTTGGGAAGATCCCTTGGAGAAGGGAATGGCTACCCACTCCAGTATTCTTATCATGGACAGAGGAGCCTGGCGGGCTACAGTCCATTGGGTTGCAAAGAGTTGGACACAACTGAGCGACTAACACAGTCAGAGTAGTGGGAGGGGCTGCCTCTTGGAGGTCGTGACCCACAAGGGTACATTTTCCTCCCCATCACAGTTGTAGGGGACCTGGTGAAAATGCTGTGATAATTGCCTTTCCTGTGTGTTATATGCCCCATACCCTAGTTTAGAGCTGAGAGAAGAAATTAATCAATTCCTTAGACCCTCCTGCCTTTATTATCCTCACCCTCACCTACTTGTCCTTCTGAGTAAAGCCACTCAAATATCAAGGGATAAGCTNTTGGACACAACTGAGAGACTAACACAGTCAGAGTCGTGGGAGGGGCTGCCTCTTGGAGGTCGCGACCCACAAGGGTACATTTTCCTCCCCATCACAGTTGTAGGGGACCTGGTGAAAATGCTGTGATATTTGCCTTTCCTGTGTGTTATATGCCCATACCCTAGTTTAGAGCTGAGAGAAGAAATTAATCAATTCCTCAGACCCTCCTGCCTTTATTATCCTCACCCTCACCTACTTGTCCTTCTGAGTAAAGCCACTCAAATATCAAGGGATAAGCTTTTAAACAATAGAGAGGTTGGCTTAAGGAAGATTTCAGCTCTGAGACAGAACCCTGGGAAGACCTGAATGGATGGGAGGGAAAATCCAAGGGCAGGTACAAGGGCAGAGGGAACAGAAGGGAGGAAGTGGGGGGTCAGGCAGAGGGAAGACTGGCTGTGGGGCTGATGGACGCTCATTCATCTCACCCTCCTCCCCACCTCTCAGTCATTGGCTCACTCAAGTCAGGGGGCTGGTGATGAAGACACAACAAGCCTTCTCTTGGCCCCAGGCCCACTCTGCTTGGGTAGGTGAGTGAAGAATTTGCTACATCTCTGTTTAAAAATCATTGTTGTAAATGAATGCACAGCGATGAGCCCCCAAAGTTAAACACAGCCCATAGAGAGGTCTGTAGGGAGTCTCTTCTCTCCATTCTAGGCTAGGGAAGCATCTGCAGGCAATGTCCCTGACAGGTTCACCTGTGCCCTGTAGGCCAAGTTTCTTCATCCATTTGATCCACTTCCCCAGGGAGCTCTCCTCTGTGGCTTTTTGTCTAATCTGAGTTTTCCAAGTGATGTCCCATGTCCCATGCCTTGCCAAATTTCCCAGAGCCAACTTGGACAAAGGCCAAAGGGGACTTCAGTGAATCCTATCCTTTGTGTGTTCTGGGTTTATCATTGTGATCAAGACCTCTTTTCCATAGGGAAATTGGAAAGTCTCTTATGAATGAAAACAGAAGCGTTAGGTTAACAACACCTGTTCTTAATTACCTGATTATTTTGTCTTGGCAAGCTTTCCTAATCTGAAAAAGAAGCAGGGGAGAAAAGACATCTTTGCAAAAGACTTAAAAAAAAAAAAAAAAAAGCTAGCGCTCTTGATAATTTCTTTGAAATATACTTGCTGTTGAATGCTGGTCTTTCTGGGCTTAGAATCTGGCTTGGTGGGTGTCCTAGCTTTGAACTGGATAATCTCTGAACCAGGAACTACCAAGTGGTACACGGAGGTGATTTAAGTGAACAGAATGGGGGTCTATAACTTGTTTTCTTCCTGCTATTTGGTATTTTCTCTGCCATGTGTTCATCACCCAATCCAGGCTTTTGGGAGAACCTCCACAGATTTTAAAAATCCTTTTAATGATGGTAAAACATACATAAGATTTACCATCGAAGCCATTTCGAAGCATACAGTTCAGTTGTGTGAAGTACATTCACATTGTTGTACAATCAGTCAAGGGCAGCCATGGGAAGGAGAGAATGCAGCAAAGCAGTAGAGTTGGGAGTGACAGCGTTACACTGTTTGCCGCGAGGCAGGTCAATAAATCTGAGAGACGAGGGGCTAAGGCAAAGAAGGGACTTGTTTTGTCGAGCTGGCTGACTGAGAAGATGGCAGGTTAGCGCCTCTAAATGACCATCTTGTGGGGTCTGGATGCCAGGTTCTTTTGTAGAGAAAGAGAGAAAGAAGCAATGAGGAACTAAAGTCAAAAGGCAGAATAGAGAGGAAGAGGTGGTGCGGAAGTGAAATGAAAGGATCTTCAGTCTTGTAAAACATCTCCAAGGGGATGGGCAGCCTTTGGAAGGGGAGTGTTAATCTCTTCTGTTCACAGGTGGGTTGGTCAGATTATCTCTCCAAGAGCTCTAAGAGCCCTTTAGTTTACGGTCAGGCAGAGGGGCAGGGTCTTCTGAAACAAGCTATTTGAGTAAGGTCATAGTAACAAAAGCACTGAAAGGCAAGTCAAAGCAACAGTTTCCAACAAGGGGTCAGAATTGGCTTCGCCTTGCAGCGCCTGGAGGGGAAACTGGCCACCATGTCCCCCAGAAAACTCGGAGGGGGGGTCTTCCTCATCACGTGCCCTGGGGTGGAATGGAATCCCTGCCCTTCGATGCCACCATGGCTCTAGGATAATCTTTTGAACACTCAGGTTAGAAAGAAGTCAGGACCCCAATCCTAGAGCCTCTAGTGCGTCCTAGAGCAGGACATGACGGTGTCATACCCAAACTGCCCAGTACGTGCTCTGATTGATCCAGCTCTTCATGCTCATGGCTCCAAACATCCATTGAGCTCCCAGAAACACCCACTGTGTGTCTAGAGAAGCTCCCTACAGTCCCATCTCTTCTCCCATCTCCTTTCCCTAACAGGGGCTTCCCCCAACGGATTCTGCAGTTTCTCTTAATTTTCACACACACACACACACACACACACACAACTTATCTCAGATCCCAAGTTGGGTTCTGTGCCTTTGTCCTTGCCTTCCAGACCTTTCACCTTTTCCTCCTTGCCAAGAAGAGGATGAGATGGTTGGATGATATCACCGATTCAATGGACATGAGTTGAGCAACCTCTGGGAGATGGTGAAGGACAGGAAAGCTGGTGTGCTGCAGCCCAGGGGTTTGCAGAGAGTTGGACACATCTGAGCAACTGAACAATAACAAATGATCCCAGTTCCCCTGACACCCAGACCATGAGACCATCCCACTCTCCCCAGTCACCTTTTTTCTGTTTTCAAGCAACTCCCTGTCCTGCAGTCACTTAAGAGGAAGTCTTTTCACTCCATATTCAAAAGAGTTGGACTTAGCAATTAAGATACAACTATAACTCCATCAGCATTTATATGTTGGCCTCTACTTTCCATAACCATCCATTCACAAGAACCATTTTCTCCACTCTTCTTCTCAACAACTCAGTTCCAATCCCAACCCCTGGATCTTGTCATCACCAGCAAGTGCAACATCTCTGGAATCTCACAATTCAAACACCCTCTTCTCCAAATCATCCCCCACCCTTCCTACCTATTAGGTCCAGAATCTCTGTGGGAACAACTTTTCAGCCTCCTGGAGACCCCTCCCCACAGATGCTATCATCTCATGTCCAGCCAGAATTCCACAACCCAGAATTATAAATTCTGGTAAACACCTGCAATGCCACCTCCTCCCGTTAGTTGTATCATCTGGAAAAAGCCAAGTCCTAGATCGTGGCAGCCCCACCTGCTCCACACCTGCCACTGGACACTCCTGAGGAATCACCCACCTGGGCAGACTGACCTTATTAGAGATGTGATCACAAATTTCACATAGACTTTAAGGAGCAAGAAATCTTACTAATAAAGTCACTTCCCCACTCTCTAAAATAACTCCCTCAGGCCTTTTCTTCTCCCCTCAAGCCTTCAAACACACCACACACACACACACACCTGTCTCTTATACACNTTTCACATAGACTTTAAGGAGCAAGAAATCTTACTAATAAAATCACTTCCCCACTCTCTAAAATAACTCCCTCAGGCCTTTTCTTCTCCCCTCAAGCCTTCAAACACACCACACACACACACACACACACACACACATCATGGTCCATGCATGTGCATGGGTTGGAAAAGAATTTCCAGACATGAGGCAAAATGAGAGGAGAATAAAGTTTACTGGAGTGGGAGACGCTGTTAGAACAGGGGGCTGGCCCAAGGGACAGCAGAATCCCTTTGCAGGCTAGTAATCAATTTTCATAGTCTCAAGACCACACTCCAGTACTCTTGCCTAGAAAATCTCATGGATGGAGGAGCCTGGTAGGCTGCAGTCCATGGGTTCGCGAAGAGTCAGACATGACTAAGCGACTTCCCTTTCACTTTTCACTTTCATGCATCAGAGAAGGAAATGGCAACCCACTCCAGCGTTCTTGCCTGGAGAATCCCAGGGACAGGGGAGCCTGGTGGGCTGCCGTCTATGGGGTCACACAGAGTTGAACACGACTGTTAGCAGCAGCAGCAGCAAGACAGATAAAATTTCTACTTGAAAGGTGGCATTCTCTGGGTTTCCCTGGTAGCTCAGATGGTAAAGAATCTGCATGCAATGTGGGAGACCCAGGTTCGATCCTTGAGTCAGGAAGATCCCCTGGAGAAGGAAATGGCAACCTACTCCAGTATTCTTGCCTGGAAAATTCCATAGAGAGAGAAGCCTGGCAGACTACAGTCCATGGGGTCGCAAAGAGTGGGATGCGACTGAACAATTAACACTTAGACTACTCTAGCGTGGATACTAGGGTGCGTATCTTACCTAATATGGGGTGAGGGAACTGGCTGGTTTAGATCATGAGGTTCATGGCAACAGTTACTATGGGGCTCGGTCAGTTCCAGAGACTTTTATCCTATAATATTAGTACAGAGTTCCATACCCGTGACCTTGATATAGGGCTGCAAGACACACACACAGCCCTGCCTATCCAATCATGGTGTCTGCAATTCACTTTTCAAACTTCAGTGTAATTAGCGTGATCTTAGCTGTATGCCTATCTGTTTCAGCTTTCATTCTAAATACGGTTAATAACACGTCCTCTTGCAAGGTGGGCATGGGAAGGTGGCCATGGGAAGGTGGGCTGAGGTGGACACAGGGACACACGCAGATGCATAACCGTGTTTTCCGCTGGGAGGGGGCCCAGCCTCAGGACCTCAAAGCCCTCCAGAGCCTCCACATCCTTGGGTCCCTGAGGTTTATGGTAGGCCCGCGCATCTCCTGGAAGATTTTCACCCTTGGACCTCCCCATCCTCTCTCTCTCCTCTCTGTGCATCCGTCTGAGTGGGCTTCCTACTGATCTGAAGGTTTAGGAGAACGACAGAGGGCAGAGACCAAGTCTTCACATATAAATGAAACTGGCATCAGTTTCCTAGGCCCGCTTGAAAACTGTATGGAAAATGTGGATGGCTAGAAAGAACGGAAATTTTCCCCTGGCCCTGGAGGCTGGAAGTCTGGACTCTAGGTGATGGCGAGGCCCTGAGCCCTCCGAAGCCTGGTGGGAAGTTCCCTCTCTTGCGCCGTCTGGTTTCTGGCAGCTCCACGCTCCTTGACTTGTGGATGCTTCAGTCTGGTCCCTCCTCCATCTTCACAGGGTCCCTTTGTTAGGACCTAACTGGAGCCAGGACAGGCTCGGAGGGGCAGGCTGGGTCTGAGGTTTGGTCCCAGGGAGGGCGGAGGCACTGGGACGGGCAGTGGGCTTGACCAATCAGAAAAAAAATCCCCGTAGCCCTCCCCGCACCTGACCTGAGCCAATCGGGACGAAGATAGAAAATCCCCTAAGAAAGCCCACCCGTGTGGGACTCTAGCCAATTAGTAGGTGCCAAGAGACCCTTGCACCCAATCCACTTTTACCGACTCCCTGTCTTTGTCCTAAACTTATAAATACTACTGTAATCCAGGGCTCAGGGCTCTCGTCAAGACTCCATTGTGCGGGATGAGACAGGAACCCTAGCTCGAGCTAGAAATAAAACCCCTTTATGCTTTTGCATTGCTGTGGACGTCTTATTCTCTCAGTTTTGGGGACTCGGACTTCGGACATAACACCTTCTTCTTGTGTCTCTCTGCATCACCTTCCCTTTGTACTTGTATGTGTCCACGTTTCCTCTCTTTGAGGAAACCAGTCATTTTGGATTGAGCTCTCCACTCCACTTCCAACGTGACCACTGTGTGTGAGTGTGTGTGTGTGTGTGTGTGTATGCACACACGCATGTGCTCAGTCATGTCTGACTCTGACTGCATGGACTATAGCACTCCAAGCTCCTTTGGCCATGGAATTTTCAAGCAAGAATAGTAGAATGGGTTGCCATTTTCTCCTCCAGGGGATCCTCCCCAATCAGGGATCTAACCCACATCTTCTGCGTCTCCTGCATTGGCAGGTGGATTCTTTACCCTGTGCCACCTGGGAAACCCAAGATGACCTCATCTTATGCTTAATTACACCCACAACTATCTCATTTCCAAATAAGGTCATCTTTTGCGAGCATCTGACGGGCCACCCTGAGCCCGAGGCCGAGGCCAGGGGCGGCAGCTGGGAGGAGCCACCCACGCCCGAAGCCAGGGCTGGCAGCTGGGAGGAGCAACCAGGGGAGCGGTGGCTGCGCAAGCGCAGGAGGGCCTAGAGGACCCATCCCACGTTGAAGGTCACGAACGGTGGCGGTAAGGAGATACCCCTCATCCAAGGTAAGGAGCAGTGGCGGTGCTTTGCTGGAGCAGCTGTGAA
>SJYW01037533.1:65136-78746 GCA_006410735.1 Raphicerus campestris | reverse complement strand
GCTTGCCACAACTAGAGAAAACTTGCAAGCAGCGGTGAAGACCCAGGGCAGCTGAAGGAAAGCAACAGAAATGCCATAATAGAATGTTACTTTAAAAGTTTAGAGAGATGAGGCTAATGAACACTCATCTAGAAAGGATAGTTATGTAAGGTAGGTAGAACAGGGTAAAGGAGTCCAAAATGGCGGTGGCTATGGACAGGAATCACTCAGAAGAAATGGAGTAGCCATCATGGTCAACAAAAGAGTCTGAAATGCAGTACTTGGATGCAACCTCAAAAATGACAGAATGATCTCTGTTCATATCCAAGGCAAACCATTCAATATCACAGTTATCCAAGTCTATGCCCCAACCAGTAATGCTGAAGAAGCTGAAGTTGAATGGTTTTATGAAGACCTACAAGACCTTTTAGAACTAACACCCCCAAAAAGAAAAGCTGTCCTTGTCTGTAACCATAGCCATTTTGGAACTCCTTTTCCCTGTTCTACCACCTTACATAACTATCCTTTCTAGATGAGTGTTCATTAGCCTCATCTCTCTAAACTTTTAAAGTAACATTCTATTATGGCATTTCTGTTGCTTTCCTTCAGCTGCCCTGGGTCTTCACCGCTGCTTGCAAGTTTTCTCTAGTTGTGGCAAGCAGTGGCTACTCTCGAGTCGTGATGCGTGGGCTTCTCATTGCTGTGGCTTTTCTTGTTTTGGAGCATGGCTCTAGGCTCGAGGGCCTCAGTATTTGCAGCATGGGGGGTCAGTAGCTGTAGGGCGGGCTTGGTTGCTGTGGGGCATGTGGGATCTTCCCGGACCAGGGATTGAACCAGTGTCCCTGCATTGGCAGGCAGATTCTTAAGCACTAGACCACGAGGGAAGTCTTCTCTTGCTTTCAGAAGGATCTTTCATTGAATTTTGAAGAACAGAGTTTAACCAACAAGAAACCAAGGTTGAGGCACTGATGGACTACATGATCATTTTCTCAGTACGTTTCAAAACTATAGGAATATATGGTCCTGCTTGCCAATTAGTTTTTGCTAATTCCTTTTAAAGCCTACAGAGGTTCATGGGAATGTTCAATGAAGAAAATATGCCTGATACACTGTACTAAGGATTATTCTCTATAGCCTGTTAGTGGAAAAATAGATTTAAAAAATTCTCTTCCTGAAGCCTACTGGCCAGGCGCCCTAGGATTCAATCCAACCAAAACACCCACATTTTATTCGGTGGTTCACTGTGATCTTGTTAGCCTTTTCCCTCACAGAATGCTCAACATCTCCTTAAAGGTCCAAGCAAATTATTTGTTGTTATGTCTCTGTGAAGTTTTTGATTGAATTAAAACACCAATGTAAACTGAATTTAAACTATCCAATGGGAATTTTGTTTATAAAAAATGAAGCAAATCCTAAACTCCTAGGGACGGAAGCAATGGCTTATATTTCTCTATTACACGGCACTTACCGCGTTCAATGCCTGGTACAAATAAGAGCTCTGTAAGTTCATTTGTTGGATGAATGAATTTATTTATTCATGAATAAATTGTTTATTCATGAATGAACTTATTTATTCACTCATTACTTTTCTTCCTTTTTTCGCATTTTATCTCTGTTTTCTTTATTCTTTGGACTCGGTAACACTTTTCATATTATTTTCAATAAGAGAGCTGAATAAATGCATATTGACCTGACTTGAAAAGAAAGATGGAAACAGAAAATCTTGGGCCCTGAATCTCCCAGTGAGTTGCCAATTAATCCAGTGAAATGATCTATGTGTTTTTGGATGAGGGAATTCTATCCCAGACAGGTCACACTCCTTCACTAACCTTGGGTCTGCTTGAAGGAAGATTCCTCTAATCCAACATCCCCTGATTTTAATTTAATTATACGACAATATGTTGTGCAGGTTAAGTTGGATTTCAAGATGACTTAACAGAAAGTCTCTGCTTTGATAACCAGATGCCATCTAGAGCAATAACAATGCCTGCACCAGGCCTATCAGAGACAGCCAAGCAAGCTGGGATGACTTATTTAATGTGAAGTCAGGAGCAATATCATTCTGTGTTGTTTGGGGTTGAACTTTAATTTCACACTTTAAAAATATAAAACAACATTTGCTATTTGCACATCAAGTAGGCGGTCTAGCCATCTTTACTCTTTCCTTATTTTTCAAAATGCAACTTCTTTTTAGGTTCTGCCAACTCTTCTTTCTGATCTTTTACATCTGTTTGTTGTCCCCACACAGATCCCAACTCTTTTCAACCTCTGCTCTCCTATCCTGTCCCACTTTGCTCTAAGGAACTTCAAGAAGCAAAGGCAAAGCATCAGCTCAAGAACATTCGACTATCCATTCATCCACTCATCCTTACCCATCCATCCACCTATTCACCCATCCATCCACTCACCCCTTCCAATCCATCCATCCATCCACCCGTCCATTCCCATTCATCCATTTATCCATCCATCCACTCATCCCCTCCCATCCATCCATCCAGCCATCCACCCATCCATTCACCTATTCCCATCCACCTATCTACCCATTCATCCGCCCATCCCTACACAGCCATCTACCTACTCATTCCCATTAATCCATTTATCCATCCATCCATCCATCCTCATCCATCCATCTGTCCACTCATCCATCCATCCGCTCACTCATTCCCATTCATACATCTATCCACCCATCCATCCATCTGTCTATCCACTCATCCATCCATCTGTCCATCCATCCATCCATCCATCCATCCACCCATCCACTCAACAAATGTCCTTTAATCATCTTCTATGTGTAAGGCATTTTGCTTGTTTTGTGAGGACAGATCAAAGGAAATCAAGTTACTGTTTCTATTCAAGAGAGATTTAAACTTAAGGGAAGATTGAAGCAGAAGGGGGAACAGGAGAAAGACGGAGATGATATACATAAATATAAGACACATAGAGACCCTACCTGGTCATAAAAACATCCCAAACCAAACTCATCATGTCCCCCACAAATCACTACCTCTTCCAGCCTTCCTCATGTGGCCATTGTCCCACAGCGTCTTCATGTAGCCTTTCACTGTATCTGTTTCCTGTCCATCTCTATTGCTGTCAGCTATGCATTTGCCCACTACTTGAGGAGGACTGTACCTTAAACCTGGCATCTGATGGGAGATCTGGTTCCTAGTCATCTCCTCAACCCTGGAGATGACTCCAGTTTCCAGAGGGAAGGACACTTCTCAAGGCCTTGGTTTATGCTAAAAACCACTCTTTTTTTTTTTTTTTTAACCACTTTTTATTTTGTATTGAGTATAGCCAATTAATAAATGTGATAGTTTCAGGTGAACAGTGAAGGAACTCAGTCATACTTGTATCCATTCTTCTCCAAACTCCCCTCACATCCAGGCTCCAACAAAACGCTGAGCAGAGTTCCATGTGCTAGGCAGTAGGTCCTTGTTGATTATCCATTTTTCAAAATACTTATTTTTATTTATTTACTTGGCTGCACTGGGTCTTCCCTGTGGCTTGTGGGGTCTTATTAATAGTCGCGGCATGCAGACTCTTAGTTAAGGCATGCGGGATCCAGTTCCCTGACCAGGAATCGAACCCAAGCCCTCTGCATTGGGAGTGTGGAATCTTAGCCATTGGACCACCAGGGAAGTCCCTCAGTTACCCATTTTAAATATAGTAATGTGTGCATGTCCATCCCAAACTCCCTAATTGGGTTGATATTCATGACTATGCAGTTACAAATTTTTGTGTGTGGTAAGAAGTTTTAACATCTACTCCCTTGGAAACTTTCAAGTATACAGTAGAGTGTGGGTAACTATATGCCCCGTGCTGTACATTACATGCCCAGGACTCTACTTTACTGACAGCAAGTTTGTGNAATGTGATAGTTTCAGGTGAACAGTGAAGGAACTCAGTCATACTTGTATCCATTCTTCTCCAAACTCCCCTCACATCCAGGCTCCAACAAAACGCTGAGCAGAGTTCCATGTGCTAGGCAGTAGGTCCTTGTTGATTATCCATTTTTCAAAATACTTATTTTTATTTATTTACTTGGCTGCACTGGGTCTTCCCTGTGGCTTGTGGGGTCTTATTAATAGTCGCGGCATGCAGACTCTTAGTTAAGGCATGCGGGATCCAGTTCCCTGACCAGGAATCGAACCCAAGCCCTCTGCATTGGGAGTGTGGAATCTTAGCCATTGGACCACCAGGGAAGTCCCTCAGTTACCCATTTTAAATATAGTAATGTGTGCATGTCCATCCCAAACTCCCTAATTGGGTTGATATTCATGACTATGCAGTTACAAATTTTTGTGTGTGGTAAGAAGTTTTAACATCTACTCCCTTGGAAACTTTCAAGTATACAGTAGAGTGTGGGTAACTATATGCCCCGTGCTGTACATTACATGCCCAGGACTCTACTTTACTGACAGCAAGTTTGTGCCTTTTGACCACCTTCCTCAATTTCAGCCATCCCCAGCCTTCTGCCTCTGGGGACCACCAGTCTGTTTTCTGTATCTATGAGTTCGGTTTTGGTGGTTTTAAATTTAATTTTTAGTTTTTATTATTATTTTTACATTTTATTTATGGTGGCGCTGGGTCTTCTTTGCTACTGGAGGGCCTTTTCCAGTTGCCACCAGCAGCAGCTGCCCTCTAGTTACAGCGCTGGGGCTTCTCACTGCAGTGGTTTCTCTCGTTGCAGAGAACGGGCTCTAGGAGCTCGGGTTTCTGGAGTTGTGGGGCAGGGGCTTAGTTACTCCATGGAACCCATGTCTCCTGTATTGGCACGTGGACTCTACCATTGAGGCACCAGGGAAGCCCTGTTTGTTTGTTTCTGATAAAATGTTTTAATCTGTGAATGAGAAGCTCGGCACCACGACCACACAGTGCAGGCTGACTGCACCGACCATGGTGCTTAGCACCCAGGGCTTCTCGGGCACTGAGATTCCTCAAGGCACTCCTAAGACCTTTGTGTATGTTAGCAGCACCCTAGAGATTCTCAGCACATTTGTTCACTTATTCATTCAACAGTCATTGGAGAGCGCTGTGTGTGTGTGTGTGTGTGTGCGCGCGCGCATGTGTGGAAGTGTGTTCACACCCTGTGTGGTGGGGACTAGAGTGTGATGAGAGGCAGGACAGGAAACAGCTGGGGACCAGCCACTCTCTCCGTGTGCAGGGAAGGCAGAAAAGGAGCGTAAACAGCCCAAGAACAATTGCAAAGACGCCTGTGCAGACAGAGGCTGCTCTCCTGCAGACCCCGCGCGTGGGGCCTCGCACCAGCAGGGGGCAGCACCTGGGAGCGTCTTAGTGATGCCGACCCTCGGGCCCCCTGACCTCCTGAGTCTAAATCTGTTTGCTAACAGTGTCCGCAGGGGACCCACAGGCACATTCAAATATGGAAATTAATGGTCCCAACTACAGACAAACTCATGGACAAATGAGGGAGAAGAAGTATGACTAGTCAGGGAGGCTTCTTGGAGGAGGCCTCCAGGATGAAAGCTGCTGCCATTCGGTAAGAAATGAGATCTTTTGCCTCCATCAGTGATTCTCACTTGACTGCAGGGTGGAATCACCTGTTGGGTTTTACAAAGTGTTGACTCCTGCCTCCCCTCCCTGAGACACCGTTTTAACTGAGATGAAGCTTCAGCATTGAGATTTCACAGAGCTCCCCTGGTGATTTTACAAATCACTGGCCTTTGCCATGTTTAAGATATAAAAGACTCTACCTAGACGAGGAAAGAGGAAACAGATCAGGTGATTCAGCAGGACCAAAAGTGTGTGTTTCTGTGTGTGGAGAGTGGGGTGAATGAGGAAGGTGAGGCGAGGGCCCTCCACTCCTCTTGCTGGCTGTGTGACCTCCTGGCTGCTCATTCCATGGCCTGTCCACTCTCCTCACCTTGACGCCTGGATTCTGCTGCCCTCTGGTGGTGATTTTCAGGATGGCACAGTTGTCCATGGAGGTTTCATTCAAGCCCCGCCTTGCTGCTGCTGCTGCTCAGTCGCTTCAGTCGTGTCCGACTCTGTGCGACCCCATAGACGGAAGCCCACCAGGCTCCCCCGTCCCTGGGATTAGTTCATCACAAACCTATGACCAAGATTCCCAAGGTGTGGCTTGCTGGGTGGGAAATCCTGAGAGCTATACATGATGAGCAGCTTAGCAGTAATTTCAGGAGTCGCTCCTGCACAGGGAGGCTCAGGGAACTCTAGGTCATTGATCAAGCACGGGTCTGGCACGTGCCTGTGACTTCACGTGCCTGTGACTTCCCGTGCCAGGGGTTGAGGAAATTGGTCTTATCAGCCAGTGACAAGTGCCTGTGATATCAAGCATCAGGAAGTACAGAGGTGGAAAGTGACAAACTTCACAGTAAACAGCAACTGCCCTTTATTCTGTTCTGTATAGTAAAGATATATTTTTACTTAATTACCATGTCTAATTGTAACACATGCCTAGAGGGTATGTGTTAGGACACACATCTCATAGACAAGGAAACAAGTCTACAAAGCTTAAGGACCTTGCTCAAGGGTATATGACTCCTAACTGACAGGTGCAGCCTCTGAGCCCCGGTGGGACCACACAGTCTGTCCCAGCTCCTCCTGTGTCCTGGCAAGATCAGGAGGTCTCTTTGTTCAAAGACCTGCTCAGCAGCTTTAGCCTGACTCCCGGGTTGGTCCGTGTGGTGCCTCCAGGCGCCTGCAGCCCCTTTGCTCCTAATGCCCCTGACTTGAATCCTTCCTTCTTCAGGGCAGCTCCAGAGAGCCTCATGGTCGGCAGGAGGACACCCTTGCCCTTTTCTGGTAGCTTCTCTCTGCAGCTAACTTCTGGGGTGGGGTCAGGCCAGGTTGTGAGGAGAATCAGGAGAGAAGCAGGAAGGGTGTGAGCTTGTGGTCAGCACTTTCCTCTGAAAGTGGAAACTGGGACCTCTCTTTCTTCTCCCTGATGCTTCCCACCTCTCAGTTCAGCTCCTCTCCAAGCCTCCCCTTGCGCTCCCGCCCCCCACCCACNTCTAGATGTGTATAAGAGACAGGGATGCTAGCTGGGTTCAGGTGGTCAAAGCACTGCCTGGAGGGGGCGGGGCTCCAGGTGGCCACACCCCCTTGTCGTCTCTGGCTGCCTGCACCTAGGGGCGGGTGGAAACACAGGGTGACCCGAGCAGGGCCTCTAAACCACCGCTTCTCTAACTACAGCACGAGCAGAACTCACCTGGGATCTGGAGATTCTGAGTCAGTAGGTCTGAGATAGAGACAAGATTCCACGTTCTTAACAGCCTCCCAGGGCAAGCCAACACTGTTGGCCCCTAGGCCACACTTAGAACAGCAGAGCCCTAGGGAAGGTGGGCAGAGTTTTCCTATAAAGGACCAGGACGTCCATTCCAGGCTATGCTGGCCTCATAGTCTCTGCTGGCTTCAAGCCCTCAGCTCTGCTGGTGAAGCACAAACGTGGCCACAGGCAAACGTCAATGAATGAGCATGACTGTGCACCAATGAAATCGTATTTTTAGACACTGAATTTTGAATTTCATTTAATTATCCTATGACAAAAAAGTATTGTTCTGTGCATTTCCTCAACTATTTAAAAATGTAAAAATTGGGGATTCCCTGGTGGTCTAGTGGTTAGGACTTGGCGCTTTCACTCCAGTGGTCTGGGTTCAATCCCTGGCTGCAGAACTATTTCGGACGCTGGGTGGTGTGGTCAAGAAGATTTAAAAAAAAAAATGTAAAAACTGTTCTTAGCTGGCATGCCATACTAAAACAGATCAGATAGTGGGCCAGTCGTGGCCCCAGATTTCTAAAACATAAAGATGCTTTAACATAGCCACAATACTAACATCACACATAAAAACAATTAGTAGTAATACTTAATATTATCAAGTACCTTTTCAGTGTTAAAAATTCTAATTCTCATAGAAGATAATTCACCACAGTCTTAATATATAACCACTGTATCCCAATCTGTCCTTTTATCTCTTCCCTGTCCAGAGAGTAGCTCAGTGGCTTGCACCCCCAAAAACATCATATTACATTTCACCAGTAAATGGCTCTATAATCTTTACCTTTGCTGACTCCCTTTGACAGTTACAGAAAATATCGTTTGTATGCAATTTGCAATTGTAGGTGAATGTATGAACACAAAAATTGAAAAGCTGTTTACTCTGTGTAACATGTATAAAACTTCACTACATTCCAATTTAAAAGAAAAATTTTTGATGTCAAATTTCAATTTGTTAAAAGAGAAAAAAGGAACATGGGAAGCCCCTGTCTCTGTATTGAGGTTTACTTTTCATAGGTCAACATTTTTAGTGTTAAATAACGGAGGCCCTTATGTTTTTTATATTCTTCTGCTTAAGAACAAAGCAAATAGAACCTATTTTTACAATTGATCTAAGTGTTAAATACCCATTACAATGTACTGTCTGAATTGTATTGTGTTCCTACCTCTGAATGAAAGAGTTTCTTTCCCAAACTTGGTCTAAGTGTGTTCTAAAGAACAAGGAATCAGGATCTGTGATTACCACGGAATCTTTAAGGCCCCCTCAGCTAATAGCAGACTGAGATCTCAGTATGAAATCACCCCACAATGTGATGGTTTTCTGTGTAGTCTGCCATCTTTCTGCCAATGATCTTCCCTTCTTGCCTTCACCCCTACCCTTCAATGAGCATAAACTGCTAACAATATCTAACTACTGATTAATAATTAATATTTCATCTTCATTCAAATATTTTACTTTTATATACCTTTGCAAATATTAAATAATGCAAACATTTCAACTGCACAAAACCCAAATTGTGTAGTTAATCCTCTCATTTTCTGTCCATTAAATACAATCAGCTAGTGTTTATTGAGTACTGCTATAGCCAAACAAGATCTTGTTTTTTTTGCTTTGCTTCCACTTGAGTTCACATCTTGTAATTTCCTAGAAAGAAGTTAGCAACCTTAAGAAATTAACCTGTATTATATTTCTAATGGGCAGCATACATGGCTCTTTCCAGCAGATGTCATAGTAATTCTGTCATTTGTCATGCTTGCCATCTATACTCAAAGTAACACAATACTAGAATGTCCTTTCTGTTCTGAAAATCAAGTCCTCTGTGGAGGGCAGGCCCTAAACCTTGCTCTCGACAGTTAATTCTCACTAGATTTACCCCAAGACTGACATCTTCTTGCAACTATAGCAAACTAAGGAAGAGATCTGGACTTTTAAAAATTATTATTTTAATTGCTTACCTAGTTCAGTAGTATGGTCTGAAACTTACCAGAAACCTGAACTTGTCAAAGTCTTTCCTATGAATTTTCTTGAAGATGAAGCACTTCTGCAAAAACAACCAAGGACAATAATGTTGTTTTGTTCTTTAGTCACTAAGTCATGTCTGACTCTTTGTGACCCCATGGACAGTAGCCTACCAGGCTCCTCTGTCCATGGGGTTTTCCAGGCAAGAACATTGGAGAGGGTTGCCATTTCCTCCTTCAGGGAATCCTCCTGACCCAGAGATAGAACTTCTGTCTCCTGCATTGGCAGGCAAGTTCTTTACCACTGAGCCACCACGGAAGCCCCAGTATAACAAGTTGTTGTTCAGTTGCTAAGTCATGTCTGACTCTTTGCAACTTCATAGACCGCTGCATGCCAGGCTTTCCTGTCCTTGACTATGAGCCATGCCATGCAGAGCCACCCAAGATGGATAGGTCACGGTGGAGAGTTCTGACAAAATGTGGTCCACTGCAGAAGGGAAAGGCAAATCGCTTCGATATTCTTGCCTCGCTGCTGCTGCTGCTGCTAAGTCGCTTCAGTCGTGTCCGACTCTGTGCGACCTCAGAGATGGCAGCCCACCAGGCTCCCCCGTCCCTGGGATTCTCCTGGCATGAACACTGGAGTGTTCATTTCCTTCTCCAATGCATGAAAGTGAAAAGTGAAAGTGAAGTCGATCAGTCATGTCCGACTCCTAGCGAGCCTGTGGGCTGCAGCCTACCAGGCTCCTCTGTCCATGGGATTTTCCAGGCAGGAGTACTGGAGTGGGGTGTCATTGCCTTTTCCTATTCTTTCCTTATGAACCCTATAAACAATATGAGTACAACAATCAGTTCAGTTCAGTTCAGTTGCTCAGTCATGTCCAACTCTTTGTGACCCCATGAATTGCAGCACGCCAGGCCTCCCTGTCCGTCACCAACTCCTGGAGTTCACCCAAACTCTTGTCCATCGAGTCAGTGATGGCATCCAGCCATCTCATCCTCTGTCGTCCCCTTGTCCTCCTGCCCCCAATCTTTCCCAGCGTCAGAGTCTTTTCCAGTGAGTCAACTCTTCGCATGAGGTGGCCAAAGTATTGGAGTTTCAGCTTTAGCATCAGACCTTCCAAAAGACACAGGACTGATCTCCTTTAGAATGGCCTGGTTGGATCTCCTTGCAGTCCAAGGGACTCTAAGAGTCTTCTCCAACACCACAGTTCAAAAGCATCAATTTTGGGGGGCTCAGCTTTCTTCACAGTCCAACTCTCACATCCATACATGACTACTGGAAAAAACCATAACCTTGACTAGATGAACCTTTGTTGGCAAAGTATGAAAGTGAAAGTGAAGTTGCTCAGTCGTGTCCGACTCTTTGTGACCCCATGGACTATAGCCTGCCAGTCTCCTCTGTCCATGGAATTTTCCAGGCAAGAATACTGGAGTAGGTTACCATTAAAGTATAACTGTAAATGACAAAAGACATTCTTCTAAGTACATGAGCCTGCTGCACGGCTTGATAAACTCTTTCTCTTGTTCATCTGTATTATGTAAGTTGAATTTCCACAGCCCCAGCCAGAGAATCTAGAAAGATAGAAGAAAAAGGAATTTCTCCCTCTCTTACATAGTAAAACATACATAATGTAAACGTACCATTTAAATAATTTTTTCAGCATACTGTTCTGTTAAGTACATTCATATTATTGTACAGTTGTCAGTACCATCCATCTCCATACATTTTTCATCTTCTCCAATTGAAACTCTGCATCCATTAAACAACTCCCCCTCCCTATCTCCTGGCAAACACCATTCTACTTTCATTTTCTAGGAATTTGACTACTCTAGGTACTGCATAAAACTGGAGTCACAGTTTTTGACTTTTGGTAACTCAAAACTTCTGGACACCAAATGTGTGGGCTAACCCATTCTCCAGCTTTCCAGACACCAACTATGTCCTCAATTTAAGACAATTCTGACACTGTCTACCTGGAGTCAGTGGGAGACTTAATGGGTTAAGGACTCAGTCCTTCGAGACTGCCCCTCCTCCCAACTTCTGAAGCCAGTCATGAGTCTAGGTGGCTTACCTGTGCTTCTTACTAACTAGTTATAAATGGAGATTCCCATAACTCCCTCCTCAGGTTTGGTTTTCTAGAGTGTTTCACAGGGTTCAGGAAAACAGTTTAATACAGAAGGGGTCAACTCAGGAACAATCAGCTGGAAGACATGCATAGAGCAGGAGATGGGGGAAGAAGCATGGTGTTCCTAAGCCCTCTCTTGGTGACTCACCCTCCCAGCACCTCCACATGTTCACCAACCCGGAAGCACTCTGAATCCCACCCTTCTGGGTTTTTTATGGAGGCTTTATTACTTTTGTTGTTAAGATGTGTCCAGCTCTTTGTGACCCCATGGACTGCAGCACACCAGGCTTCTCTGTTCTCTACAATCTTCTAGAGTTTGCTCAGATTCATGTCCATTGAGTCACTGATGCCATCCAACCATCACAACCTCTGCCACCTTCTTTGCCTACCTTCAGTCTTTCCCAGCATCAGGTCTTTTCCAGTGAGTCAGCTCTTCACATTAGGTGGCCACAGTATTGGAGTTTTAGCTTCAGCATTAGTCCTTCCAGTTAATATTCAGGGTTAATTTCCTTTAGGATTGACTGATTTGATCTCCTTGCTGTCCAAGGGAGTCTCAAGTCTCCTCCAGCTCCACAATTTGAAAGCATCAATCCATCAGTGCTTAGTCTTCTTTATGCTCCAACTCTCACATCCATACATGACTCCTGGAAAAACCGTAGCTTTGACTATACAGACCTTTGTTGGCAAAGTGACGTCTTTGCTTTTTAATACACTCCCTAGGTTTGTCATAGCTTTCTCTCTAAGGAGAAAGTGTCTTTTAATTTCATGGCTGCTGTCACCATCTGCAGAGATTATGTAGCCCGAGAAACTAAAATCTGTCACTGCTTCTACTTTTTCTCCTTCAATGTGACATGAAGTGATGGGATCAGATGACATGATTTTTGGTTTCCGAATGTTTAAACTTTTTCAGACTTCTCCTTCACCCTCATCAAGAGGCTCTTGACTTCCTCTTGGCTTTCTGCCATAAGGGTGGTGTCATCTGCATATCTGAAGTGGCTGATATTTCTTGTGGCAATCTTGATTCCAGCTTGTGATTCATTCGGCTCGACATTTCACATGATGTACTCTGCATAGACAGAGTGCCTGATGAACTATGGACAAAGGTTCGTGACATTGTACAGGAGACAGGGATCAAGACCATCCCCATGGAAAAGAAATGCAAAAAAGCAAAATGGCTGTCTGAGGAGGCCTTACAAATAGCTGTGAAAAGAAGGGAAATGAAAAGCAAAGGAGAAAAGGAAAGATATAAGCATCTGAATGCAGAGTTCCAAAGAATAGCAAAGAGAGGTAAGAAAGCATCCTCAGTGATCAATGCAAAGAAATAGAGGAAAACAACAGAATGGGAAAGACTAGAGAAAATTAGAGATACCAAGGGAACATTTCATGCAAAGATGGGGTCAATAAAGAACAGAAATGGTATGGACCTAAAAGAAGCAAAAGATGTTAAGAAGAGGTGGCACGAATACACAGAAAGAGCTTCATGACTCAAATAATCACGATGGTGTGATCACTCACCTGGAGCCAGACATCCTGGAATGTGAAGTCAAGTGGGCCTTAGAAAGTATCCCTATGAAAAAAGCTAGTGGAGGTGATGGAATTCCAGTTCAGCTATTTCACATCCTGAAAGATGATGCTGTGAAAGTGCTACACTCAATATGCCAGCAAATTTGAAAAACTCAGCAGTGGCCACAGGACTGGAAAAGGTCCGTTTTCATTCCAATCCCAAAGAAAGGCAATGCCAAAGAATGATCAAACTACCGTACAATTGCACTCATCTCACACACTATTAAAGTAATGCTCAAAATTCTCCAAGCTAGGCTTCAGCAGTACATGAACTGTGAACTTCCAGATGTTCAAGCTGGTTTTAGAAAAGGTAGACAAACCAGAGATCAAATTGCCAACATCCTCTGGATCATGGAAAGAGCAAGAGAGTTCCAGAAAAACATCTATTTCTGATTTATTGACTATGCCAAAGCCTTTGACTGTGTGGATCACAATAAACTGTGGAAAATTCTGAAAGAGATGGGAATATCAGACCACCTAACCTGCCTCTTGAGAAACTTGTATGCAGGTCAGGAAGCAACAGTTAGAACTGGACCTGGAACAACAGATTGGTTCCAAATAGGAAAAGGAGTACGTCAAGGCGGTATATTGTTACCCTGCTTATTTTACTTATATGTAGAGTATATCATGAGAAATGTGGACTGGAAGAAGCACAAGCTGGAATCAAGATTGCCAGGAGAAATACCAATAACTTCATATATGCAGATGACACCACCCTTATGGCA
>SJYW01037533.1:29227-58687 GCA_006410735.1 Raphicerus campestris | reverse complement strand
GATAAATATCAATAACTTCATATATGCAGATGACACCACCCTTATGGCAGAAAGTGAAGAGGAATTAAAAAGCCTCTTGATTAAAGTGAAAGTGGAGAGTGAAAAGTTGGCTTAAAGCTCAACATTCAGAAAACGAAGATCATGGCTTCTTGTCCCATCACTTCATGGCAGATAGATGGGGAAACAGTGTCAGACTTTATGTTTTTGGGCTCCAAAATCACTGCAGATGATGACTGCAGCCATGAAATTAGAAGACGCTTAGTCCTTGAAAGGAAAGTTAAGACCAACCTAAATAACATATTGAAAAGCAGAGATATTACTTTGCTGACTAAGGTCTGTCTAGTCAAGGCTATGGTTTTTCCAGTGGTCATGTATGGATGTGAGAGTTGGACTGTGAAGAAAGCTGAGCACCGAAAAATTGATGCTTTTGAACTGTGGTGTTGGAGAAGACTCTTGAGAGTCTCTTGGACTGCAAGAAGATCAACCAGTCCATTCTGAAGGAAATCAGTCCTGGGTGTTCATTAGAAGGACTGATGCTGAAGCTGAAACTCCAATACTTTGGCCACCTCACGTGAAGAGCTGACTCATTGGAAAAGACCCTGATGCTGGGAGGGATTGGGGACAGGAGGAGAAGGGAACGACAGAGGATGAGACGGCTGAATGGCATCACTGAGTCGATAGATGTGAGTTTGGGTGAACTCCAGGAGTTGGTGATGGACAGGGAGGTCTGGAGTGCTGCAATTCATGGGGTCGCAAAGAGTCGAACATACGGAGCAACTGAACTGAACTGAACTGAACTCTGCCAGGAGTTAAATAAGCAGGGTGACAATATATAGCCTTGTTGTATTCCTTTCCAATTTTGAACCTGTCAGTTGTTCAGTGTCCAGTTCTAATTGTTGCTTCTTGAGTAACATACAGGTTTTTCAGGAGACAGGTGAAGTGGTGTGGTACTCCCATCTCTTTAAGAATTTTCCAGTTTGTTGTGATCCTCACAAAGGCTTTAGTGTAGTCAATGAAGCAGAAGTAGATGTTTTCCTACTTCGGAAGCAAGTAGAATTCCCTTGCTTTCTCCATGATCCAATGAAAGTTGGCAAATTTATCTATGGTATCTTTGCCTTTTATAAACCCAGCTTGAACATCTCGAAGTTCTTGGTTCACAGACTGTGAAGCCTTAGTTCCGTTCAGTTCAGTCGCTCAGTTGTGTCTGACTCTGCAACCCCATGAATTGCAGCACACCAGGCCTCCCTGTCCATCACCAACTCCCAGAGTTTACTCAGACTCACGTTCATCGAGTCAGTGATGCCATNGTGTACTGCTTGCATGATGAATTGCTTCAGTTGTGTCCAACTCTTTGAGAACTTATGGACTGTTGCCTGCCAGACTGCTCTGTCCACAGGATTCTCCAGGCAAGAATAATGGAGTGGGTTGCCAGGTCTTCCTCCAAGGGAATCTTCCCAACCCAGGGATTGAACCCTGTGTTTGTAGGACAGGTTCTTTACCACTAGTACCACCTGGAAAGCCCAATGTAAGGCAATATTATTAATTTAATTTACAATATGGCCTTTTTATTTTTGGTAATCAGATAGAACATATTAGAATACTTACTTCTTGGGTGGATGTAGATTTAATTTTCTTCATTTCTTNGTGGGTTCTTTACCACTAGTACCACCTGGAAAGCCCAATGTAAGGCAATATTATTAATTTAATTTACAATATGGCCTTTTTATTTTTGGTAATCAGATAGAACATATTAGAATACTTACTCCTTGGGTGGATGTAGATTTAATTTTCTTCATTTCTTAAGTGTCATCTCTCTGAAGGAATGAGTAGCTCTAACAATAACTGGAACTTTGCCATCTCCAAAACCATGTTCCCTGACATGTGCCATAAGACCATGTACCCTAAAATGATCACAACATATTTGTTTTACCTTTTAAAGTTAAAGAAAACCAACGTTATCTTATATGTTATTTTAAAAAATCCATTTGATTTCATTTGTTGATCCCAGTAATCCTTATAAGAGAGCTTCACTCTCCCCATTTGGCAGATTAGAAAAAGAGGACTGCCCTGATTAAGTGAACTGCCAATTTGAGATAACAGAGATGTATTGAACACCTGTTTTCTGCCAGGTGCTTGGGGAGATAGAGGAGTCAGCCTTGAGCTGGGCTCTCAAGGACTGGAAGTTCAGCAAAAAGAATTAGACATGAGTCATCAGTAGTCAGTGGACTGCTGACCAGGAGCCTCTCCACCCATCCTCTATGTGTCCTGGAGGTAATCAGTGTATTTCTGGAGGAAGTGAGGCTAAGGACATAAGCCCTTGAACGTAGGAGTCAAAACAGCTGATGTGAGAAACGTCTGATCTCAAAGCCTAATAAAGAACTTCCCAAGCATGACAACAGTTCCTAAAATGCTGAGGCTTTCCCAGTTTTTTCAGTGTCAAAACATTCGAACTAACTACCCCCAGGCTCCTTGATTATCTGCAACCCAGCTGCTCCTTTGACCACTTGAAAAATGAACAGGCCTCCCAAAGGAGGTTTGTTTATAGGGAAGGATGGAATTACCTCTGAGTAGTTAATGACCTACTTACTGCACTGGCTCAGGTCTCAGCTCTGGCCTGGTACTCTGGGACACTGCGTAAAGTTGCTAGCGTCTTCTTTGCATGTTGCTCCTTAACCTAACTGCATATTGCGTATACTTTGGTTCTTCCTTGGGGTAGAAGCAGTCATTTTCATCATTTGCTTCTGCAAATCATTTAAACTCACTGAACTTCATTTTGTCACCTGTAGCATAGAAATAATAGCTATCTCTTAAAATCAATCGAAATCAACCACAAAGGGTTGTTGATAATTAGTAAAAAAAAAAAAAAAAAAATTAGGTATTTACTTTTTTTTTTTCCTTTTGATTTATATTCTGGTTGGAGTGGGACAAACTAATCAAGCATATTGCTGTATTAGATGTCAGGTGGCTAGAAGTTCTGTAAAGAAAAATGAAGCCAAGGATGCAAAAGACAGAGTCAGGGTGCTATTTCAGATGGGGTGGAGAGAAGATCACCCCAGACAATGGGGATCAACATGTGAGTTCTTAAGGGAAATGTCCAAAGTAGACTGAATAGCTAAGAGCCTATGCAAAGGCCCTGTGGTGGAAGTATATTCAATTTGTTAGAAGATTAACAAGGAAGCCAGTGTGGCTAGAGATGAGTGAGCAAAGGAGTCTGGTAGATTACTCATCAAGGGAGGCAGCGGAGGGCTGTTTCCAGATGACACAGAGCCATATATACCTTGGCAAGAATTGTGGGCTTTTTAATCTCAGTGGAGATTTAGGTTCAGTGGAGAGCCATGGGGGGTTTGGGGCAGTGGTAGGACTTGATCTGTTTGACATTTGAGAAGCATCACTCTGCCTGCTGCCTGGGGAGTGTGTTGTGAGGAGGCTGAATGGAATCAGGGAGAGCAACTTACCTGTATGATGGGGGTTCTGTTGATGAGATAGTAATCTCTAGAGTCTGATGGGAATGAAGAATTTCTAAGGGTCTCAGCTGAAGAGGGATACATGTATTGGTGGTAACCTCCCCACAGGTGGATGACCAGGGGCTTTGCAGCCAGGACCTGAAGAATTAGCACAGGCAAGGACTGAAGGAAAGTGGAGTCACAAATCCACTGGGCCTTAAACCAGTGAGTGAACAGTCCAGGCATGACACCATTATAGTCACCAAGGATCCTACACGACCCTAAGAGGCAGCACCCTCTCTGCCATGATGTCAAGTAAGAGTTATTTTGGAGCCAATACACAGTATGGGAAATCTCTGAAATACAGTATAATGCTTTAAGAAGTCAGAAGAAAAATGGATGTTTCTTGTATCACCAAGATTTTCTACTATTTTGGGGGAAGGAAACTGGAAATGGGATGACATCAATTATGGAAAATGAGGAGTAGAGCTTTTTTTTTTTTGTTTACCTGAATTGTAGCAGGAAAATTTTGACCCTGATCTATTTGGCAGGGTGTCTGGGCATAGTAAGTGCTCAGTAAGTGATCTTACCTTGGTTCCTGCAGCAGTAATGCAAGAATGGAATGGCAGGGGAACAACACCACTTCCCAGCCCTTCCCAGGGAGCCAGTGCTTTTGTGACATCATAACTTTCCGAATTAAGTCTTCTCAGTGTCTTTCTTCCCTCTCTAACTTCGGATAACCAGGCAGTGCCATAAGGCCTTTTTATAGTTCTTCTTGCTCCTCTGAAGCTACGATGGGATGCCAGGTAAAACAAATTAGGAGGAGGAACAGTGAAATATCAGTCACATCATGAAAGTCAATTGTTAACATGGGCAGAGACTATCATCCTGTTACCCTCCTGCCCTGGCCACACTCCAGGCTGTAGTCACATTCCATTGCTGCATAAATCCCCATGTGGCTTTTGCAGGAGAAGAAATTGCTGCTTTCCCATAGGTCTCCACAAGTGCTTTCTTTTTGCAGTGTTGGAATTAGTACTTGGAAGATTATGGGCGTTTATAACATGTTGCCAGACACCTTCCATTAGATACATTGTTAGTTCATTTCCAAGTTGTGAAATAACCTTCTACTTCCTTGGTGAATGAGTGACCTGTCTTAGAGTCTGTCTCATTCTGAGGGCATGATTTTTTTTCCCTTAAAGATTATGTCTGTGGCTTGAGCATTAGAAACAGAAATACGTAATTTCTGAAGGACAAAAATAGGATACCAAACCATGTACGTCAAAGGTGTCCATATCTGCTGCTTTCCTCTTGGTATTTCAAGAACTTACTTTAATAAGCAAAAGACAGAACACCTATGCTGTGTTGTTGAGTCTTCAAAAATCTAAAGATATTTCATTTTTATTCGCTGGTGGGTTGGTTAATGTAAGCTTGCGGCACTTACTGTAATGGATGAAATGAGTCTATCCACAATGTTATTTGCTTACACGCAAGTCCCTTGATTTTGATCAATAGATCTAAACAGGTACTTTCTTTTTTTATATAGTGGTTTTAAAAATTTTATTGGAGGATAGCTGATTTATCTTGTTGTATTAGTTTCTGCTGTGCAGTGAGTTAGTTATACATATACATACATGCACTCTTTTTTAGATTCTTTCCCCATATAGATCACTACAGAATAATGAGTCTCCTGTGCTATACATGAGGTCCTTGTTAGTGGTCTATTTATATATACTAGTTTCTATTTGTCAATCTCAATCTCCTAATCTATCCTCCCCCTATCAGGCCTGGTAGCTGTGAGTTTGTTTTCTACATTTATGACTCTTTCTGTTTTATAAATAAGATCATTTGTACCATATTTTTTTAGATTTCACATATAAGTAATATATGTTTTCTGTTTCATGTACTTCACATGATATGACAGTATCTTGGTCCATCCACGCTGCTGCAAATGACATAAATTTGTCATTTTTTATGACAGAGTAATATTCCATTGTGTGTGTGTGTATGTATGTAGTACTGGTAAGTCACTTCAGTCGTGTCTCAGTCTGTGTGACCCCATAGGCGGCAGCCCACCAGGCTCCCCCGTCCCTGGGATTCTCCAGGCAAGAACACTGGAGTGGATTGCCATTTCCTTCTCCAATGCATGGAAGTGAAAATGAAAGTGAAGTCACTCAGTCATGTCTGACCCTCAATGACCCCATGGACTGCAGCCCTCCAGGCTCCTAGNGAAAAAAAAAGTCTCCCAAAGAGGGCATTAGGTTATATACTTGGTTCTGTGACTTGCTTAGTTTTTTCACTTAATATTTCACAAACATTGTTCTATATCAGTATATGTTGATGACTTGAAATCCAGTTAGAGAAAAGTTTTAGGTTTCCTCTGCAGGTGGCTGTGAGCAAACTATACAGTAGCTGCTGGTAAAACTAATCCTTATTAAGCAAAGAAAAATGCAGGATATTTTCTTTGCATCCTGCTGTTGTGTGACAACTGTATAAATCTTAATTATGTTGAATTGGTTCATAGTGCTTTTCCAGGTCTACTATATCCTTCTACTTTTCTGCCTATTCTATTAATTTTTGAGAGTTTGATATTGAAATTCCAACTAAAAATCTTAATTCATCTACTTTTTGATATTGAAACTCCGAGTAAAAACCTTAATTTATCTACTTTAAAAATAATTTTAATATATAGTGGAACTGAATGTAACTCTGTTCTGTATTTCTCACATCTCCTGTAAATGTGTTATCATACTTTCATAATTTAAAAAAGAAAAAAATGCAGGGTATTCTCAATACTTCACCTTCCTTGGCATTTTTCCTGCAGCTTAGGGACCTTCTGCTAAGAGAGGAACACTCCCCTCTCAGCCCCTTTTCGAGGAAATATCAAGAGTAGAGAAGGAAAGGAGAGTCAGGACTGGGCACCTGGAGAAAAGGGAGGAATTGAGAGTCAGAGAAGCCAGGCCCTGGGCAGAACAGGAGCGTCCTTCTCACTGTCCTTACCTTTTCCCTCTGCGGGCTCAGCGGTGTGTCGTCTTTCCCTTTTCAGCATGCTCCCCAACTGCTGTCTCCTTATCAAACCCTCCTCTCCCAGCATCTCTTACCTTCACCGCTTTCAGAGACCGCCCCTCCACTCCCCGCCCAGCTCCATCCTCACCCACCCGCCTTTTTCTTGTTCTCTTGGGTTGCTAACTTTTCTTGGTCCCGAAAAATATTCTGAAAAATACTTGGATCACAGCTTGGATTACTCAACTCGCCTGTGTCGCAATCAGCCGCCCAGTGCAGCCTGATAACTGGTGCCCCGAAGGTCGTGTCTCTAAGGCTACTCAGCATCAAAGTAGGTGGCTGCCCGGGTGACCCTAACGTGGAAGCCAAGAAGCAACCCATCTCCATCCGGGCTGGCAGCCGGTCCTGCTGCTGCTGCTAAGTCGCTTCAGTCGTGTCCGACTCTGTGCGACCCCACAGACGGCAGCCCACCAGGCTCCCCCGTCCCTGGGATTCTCCAGGCAAGAACACTGGAGTGGATTGCCATTTCCTTCTCCAATGCATGAAAGTGAAAAGTGAAAGTGAAGTCGCTCAGTCGTGTCCAACTCCTAGGGACCCCATGGACTGCAGCCTACCAGGCTCCTCCGTCCATGGGATCTTCCAGGCAAGAGTACTAGCGGAGTGCAAAGGAGCGAGGTTAGATACCCAGCCGGGGGCAAAAAATGAGCTCCAGAGGCTGAGCTTCAAACCAGATGCCTTTTTTTTTTTTTTTCCATTTGAAAACATCCAGCTCGCTGTACCCTGAAGTTGTGCTGGGTATAAACCACACAGCACCCCCGGCCCCTGGACGCCTCTCCATCACTAAGCTGTTTGCTTCCACTCCACCTTCATTACCCTCCAGTCTCCACCCACTAACGTGCCTCCGTTTACACCAGCGCAGCCTATTGAGCGCTGAAACCTCTGTCCGAACTTTCGTTTTTCGCTGGAAGCACAACAGAGGCGCTGCGCGTTACTAAGGCTCTGATCCGTCGTAACAAACCCGGCTCGGAGAACAGAGTGGGAGCCAGGCGGGTGCCCACCCCCTCCACCAGCCGGAGGGGGAAAGTGAACCGGCCCGTTGCGCCCCTTCTTGCGGCTCCGGGACCGCTCGCAGGCTGGGAACTCCTCCCAGCGCCCGCGCACTTGACCTCGGGGGGCTGGACCGCGCCGGCCGCCCGCAGCATCCCGCCCAGCGGTCCCGCGGTCTCGGTTCCGGTGCACAGCGGCTCCGCAGGCGCGATGCTGGCGCCGTGGTTGCTGAGCGTCGGGCCGAAGCTGCTGCTCTGGGGCGGGCTGTGCGCTGTCTCCCTGGCAGGCGCCACCCTCACCCTGAACCTCCTGCAGATGGTGGCGAGCTACGCGCGGAAATGGCGTCAGATGCGCCCCGTCCCGACCATTGGGGACCCCTACCCCTTGGTGGGACACGCGCTGATGATGAAGCCAGACGCAAGAGGTAAGGGCGCCGGCCGCGTCCCCATCCGAGGGCCCGGGCTTCCGGCACTCGCAGCCCGCCGGCCCTCGTGCCTGTCGTCTTGGACACTGAAGTGCCTGGCCTGCCGACCCCGGGAGAGAGAGAATTTGTCACCCACTCATTAGAAGACGAGTTCCCAATTCTATCCAGGTTCCCCATGACACCTGGCAAAATTGCGGGTGCATCTGGTCCAAATGAACTTTGTCTGCCTGTGCAGCACAGATCGCAAGCTTTCTAAGCTCTTGTCCTGCTTTCCTGCTGCTGCTTTTTCCACCTCGTAGCTGCTCCTGCACCTCAGAACACTGCTGTCTTTGCTTCTGTCTGGGCTCTTAAAGCCTTTAAGGGCAGGAACTTCCCTGTGCCTGCGTGCTAAGTATGTGTTCCACTCTTTGTGGCCCCATGGGTGGTAGCCCTCCAGGCTCCTCTGTCCATGGGATTCTCCAAGCAAGAGTACTGGAGTGGGTGGCCATGCCCTTCTCCAGAGGATCTTCCCAACCCAGGAATANTGTGTTGTGAGGAGGCTGAATGAAATCAGGGAGAGCAACTTACCTGTATGATGGGGGTTCTGTTGATGAGATAGTAATCTCTAGAGTCTGATGGGAATGAAGAATTTCTAAGGGTCTCAGCTGAAGAGGGATACATGTATTGGTGGTAACCTCTCCACAGGTGGATGACCAGGGGCTTTGCAGCCAGGACCTGAAGAATTAGCACAGGCAAGGACTGAAGGAAAGTGGAGTCACAAAGCCACTGGGCCTTAAACCAGTGAGTGAACAGTCCAGGCATGACACCATTATAGTCACCAAGGATCCTGCACGACCCTAAGAGGCAGCACCCTCTCTGCCATGATGTCAAGTAAGAGTTATTTTGGAGCCAATACACAGTATGGGAAATCTCTGAAATACAGTATAATGCTTTAAGAAGTCAGAAGAAAAATGGATGTTTCTTGTATCACCAAGATTTTCTACTATTTTGGGGGAAGGAAACTGGAAATGGGATGACATCAATTATGGAAAATGAGGAGTAGAGGTTTTTTTTTGTTGTTTACCTGAATTGTAGCAGGAAAATTTTGACCCTGATCTATTTGGCAGGGTGTCTGGGCATAGTAAGTGCTCAGTAAGTGATCTTACCTTGGTTCCTGCAGCAGTAATGCAAGAATGGAATGGCAGGGGAACAACACCACTTCCCAGCCCTTCCCAGGGAGCCAGTGCTTTTGTGACATCATAACTTTCCGAATTAAGTCTTCTCAGTGTCTTTCTTCCCTCTCTAACTTCGGATAACCAGGCAGTGCCATAAGGCCTTTTTATAGTTCTTCTTGCTCCTCTGAAGCTACGATGGGATGCCAGGTAAAACAAATTAGGAGGAGGAACAGTGAAATATCAGTCACATCATGAAAGTCAATTGTTAACATGGGCAGAGACTATCATCCTGTTACCCTCCTGCCCTGGCCACACTCCAGGCTGTAGTCACATTCCATTGCTGCATAAATCCCCATGTGGCTTTTGCAGGAGAAGAAATTGCTGCTTTCCCATAGGTCTCCACAAGTGCTTTCTTTTTGCAGTGTTGGAATTAGTACTTGGAAGATTATGGGCGTTTATAGCATGTTGCCAGGCACCTTCCATTAGATACATTGTTAGTTCATTTCCAAGTTGTGAAATAACCTTCTACTTCCTTGGTGAATGAGTGACCTGTCTTAGAGTCTGTCTGATTCTGAGGGCATGATTTTTTTTCCCTTAAAGATTATGTCTGTGGCTTGAGCATTAGAAACAGAAATACGTAATTTCTGAAGGACAAAAATAGGATACCAAACCATGTACGTCAAAGGTGTCCATATCTGCTGCTTTCCTCTTGGTATTTCAAGAACTTACTTTAATAAGCAAAAGACAGAACACCTATGCTGTGTTGTTGAGTCTTCAAAAATCTAAAGATATTTCATTTTTATTCGCTGGTGGGTTGGTTAATGTAAGCTTGCGGCACTTACTGTAATGGATGAAATGAGTCTATCCACAATGTTATTTGCTTACACGCAAGTCCCTTGATTTTGATCAATAGATCTAAACAGGTACTTTCTTTTTTTATATAGTAGTTTAAAAAATTTTATTGGAGGATAGCTGATTTATCTTGTTGTATTAGTTTCTGTTGTGCAGTGAGTTAGTTATATATATATACATACATGCACTCTTTTTTAGATTCTTTCCCCATATAGATCACTACAGAATAATGATTCTCCTGTGCTATACAGGAGGTTCTTGTTAGTGGTCTATTTACTAGTTTCTCTTTGTCAATCTCAATCTCCTAATCTATCCTCCCCTTATCAGGCCTGGTAGCTGTGAGTTTGTTTTCTACATTTATGACTCTTTCTGTTTTATAAATAAGATCATTTGTACCATATTTTTTTAGATTTCACATATAAGTAATATATGTTTTCTGTTTCATGTACTTCACATGATATGACAGTATCTTGGTCCATCCACGCTGCTGCAAATGACATAAATTTGTCATTTTTTATGACAGAGTAATATTCCATTGTGTGTGTGTGTATGTATGTAGTACTGGTAAGTCACTTCAGTCGTGTCTCAGTCTGTGTGACCCCATAGGCGGCAGCCCACCAGGCTCCCCCGTCCCTGGGATTCTCCAGGCAAGAACACTGGAGTGGATTGCCATTTCCTTCTCCAATGCATGGAAGTGAAAATGAAAGTGAAGTCACTCAGTCATGTCTGACCCTCAATGACCCCATGGACTGCAGCCCTCCAGGCTCCTAGGTCCATGGGATTTTCCAGGCAAGAGTATTGGAATGGGTTGCTATTGCCTTCTCTGGTATATAGCCAGGACATGGAAGCAATCTAAATGTCCACTGACAGAGGAATGGATAAAAAAATAAGTTTAATATATATATATATGGAGGCCTGGCATGCTGCAATTCATGGGGTTGCGCAGAGTCGGTCACGACTGAGCAACTGAACTGAACTGATGTATGTATGTATGTGTGTGTGTGTGTGTGTATATATATATAACTTATTTTTTTATCCATTCCTCTGTCAGTGGACATTTAGATTGCTTCCATGTCCTGACTGGCTATTGTAGAAAGTGCTGTAATGAACACTGAGGAATATTATCTTTTTGAATTATGGTTTTATCCTAATATCCTAATATGGGCTTCCCTGGTGACTCAGAATGTAAAGAATCCATCTGTAATGCAGGAGATCTGGGTTTGATCCCTGGGTTGGGAAGATCTCCTGGAGAAGTAAATGACTGTCCATTCCTGTATTCTTGCCTGGGAAATCACATGGACAGAGGATCCTAGTGGGCTACAGTTCATGGGGTCACAAAGAGTTGGGAACCACTGAGCAACTAACACTTTCTCTGGATGTATGTCCAGGAGTAGAGATGATGGATCATATGATAGCTCTGTTTTTAGTTTTTTAAGGAACCTCCATACTGTTCCCCGTAAAGGTTGTACCAATTTACATTCTCACCAACAGTGCAGGAGGGTTCCCTTTTGTCCATATCCTCTCCAGGGTTTGTTGTTTGTAGATTTTTTTGATGATGGCTATTCTGACTGGTGTGAAGTAATACCATATTGTAGTTTTTATTAGCATTTCCTCTAATAATTAGTGATGTTGAGCATCTTTTCATGTGCTTCTTGGCCATCTATATGTCCTCTTTGGAGAAATGTCTATTTAGGTCTTCCACCCATTTTTGATTGGATTGTTTTACACACACACACATACACACACACACACACACACACACACACGGCTGTATAAGCTGTTAGTATATTTTGGAGATTAATCCCTTGTGGCTTGCATTGTTTGCAAATATTCTCCCATTCTGTGGGCTTTCGTTTTGTTTATGGTTTCCTTTGCTGTACAAAGGCTTTTCAGTTCCGTTAGGTTCCATTTGTTTATTTTTGTTTTTATTTTCATCATCTTAGGAGGTGGATCAGAAAACATTTTCCTGCAATTTATGTCAGAAAGTNACTATCACATCTAAAATAGCTAGTGGGAAGCTGCTATATAACACAGGGAATCCAGCCTGGCACTTCATGATGATTTAGAGGTGTGGGATGGGATTGGGAGAGAGGCTTGAGAAGGAAGGGATATATGTATAATTATTATAATTATTGCTGACTCATGTTGTTGTAAGGTAGAAATCAACACAACCTTGTAAATCAAGATCATTTTAATTTTTGATCTAGAACATTGCTAATAATAAATAATCACATGATGGAAACTCTCTTCTGACTTTTTAAAAACATTTACCATGCATATTGCAAAGTCCAGTTGTCTAAGTAATACAAATGATATCTTCATACAATTATATTTTTATAGCTTTGGTGAAAATAGTAATTAAAACTATATAAGTTACTTGAAATAATGAGTTCAGAATTTTTAAAAAGTATAAAAACATATAGAAACAGTTCCTGATTCAACCTGCTTTTGTCTTAAAACTACTGTATTAGTTTAAACTGCATATCATATTACCTAAAATTAACACAGGGAAAAATGTAAAAATCTAAAATATGGCTTCTTAGAGGTTTACATTTTTTTCTGTTTTTGAGCCAGGTTATAAAGCAGGACAAAATACAGGTGGAACTGCTGCTTTGAGAAATATCAAATCAGTAGATGTGTTTGATTTTAATCATTTTATTTTTTAAAATCTTTTCATTTCATCTGTTTTATTTCAAAATTTGTTTTTATTTTTGTACTACTTCATCCAAGATTTAACAAAGAACTTGTCTTACGTAGAGTGGAATATTAGAGAAAGCTTGGGTTTTTTATTTTTAATTTTTTTATCCTTGAATCGTTTCTTTGTCTTTTTTGTCTTCAGTTCAGTTCAGTTGCTCAGTTGTGTCTGACTCTTTGTGACCCCATGGACTGCAATACGTCAGGCTTCCCTGTTCATCAGCAACTCCCAGAGCTCACTCAAACTCATGTCCATTGAGTCGGTGATGCCATCCAACCATCTCATCCTCTGTCTTCCCCTTCTTCTCCTGCCTTCAATCTTTCCTAGCATCAGGGTCTTTTCAAATGAGTCAGTTCTTTGCATCAGGTAGCCAGAGTAATGGAGTTTCAGCTTCAGCCTTATTTCTGAAGTGAGGTGAAGTTGCTCAGTCATGTCCGACTCTTTGCCACTCCATGGACTATAGCCCATCATGCTCCTCCATCCATGGGATTTTTCAGGCAAGAGTACTGGAGTGGGTTGCCATTTCCTTCTCCAGCCTTATTTCTATCAATACTTATTTCTGCCATGATTTTCACATACCATGTGAAGAAGATCACAAATTCAATACTTAGGACTAATGACAGTAATTTATACCTTCTTTCAAACTGAAGTCAACAGTATCACTTTTCTCCAGAATCCTTGCATTTCAAATGTGTATGTGATGATAGGAAGATCATTTGTATCCTCTGAAGAAAAATTCAGATATTAGATGGGAGGAGGATTTTAAAGAAGAGAGAATGATTTCTAATACTTCTCAGATAATACTCAGTGGGGGCTACTTTTCAGTCAACAGATGAAAGCAGCTTAGCTTTGAGGTTTAGACAATGCAAAAGAGGGAATCATCTACCCCAACTTGCCTAAATATGTTTACTTGTATTCAATAGTATTTTGCTTCTTGATCTGAAGCAAATAGACTGCCAGATATTTCTCCAGAAAATATAGGTTTATTTTGAACCAAGAGAATTGTAATCTGGTTTCTGCAGTTATGACAAGGTGCATGCCAGTCCCCATTTGACAAGGGAAGGAGATTTTTATAGAGAGGTAAAGGAAGTTGGGAAAGCCATAGTAAACAGTCTATGGCTTTTCATTGACTAAGTCATTGCCAGGAAGAAGAGAAGTTGGTCTTCTTCCTGTTGAACTCTGCTAAGCTTATAGTGCATTAAAGCTTCCCTTTATGGTCTCCCAACTCAATTTAATTGAGATTTCTGTTATTAATTTTTTGCTTTTCCCCTTTTGATCAAGATTGTTCTCTAAAAGCATTTTATAATAGTGGATGAGTACTGAGAGTGCAGCTCCAATATCAAAACTAGAACAGATTTATTGGCAATCTGCAGAAATGTTATTCAAGTTGACTAAGCAGGAGTGTTGGGAAGAACTCATGTAGTTTCTTGGAGCCCATCATTGAGAACTGGGAGGATGTTGGAAAACCCAGTTAGAGAGCTGAAGGTGCCTAAACTGCTTACATTTATAATAATCTCTTTTCCAATGTCCTGGCTCTCTGCAATAATAGCAGAAGCTAGAGGGGCTTTGGTTCTATGTAGGATCCTTTACTTGCTGGAGTTAAAGACTAAGAATTTTGCCAGTCCTCTTTTTTGGTGAGAGAGAGAGATGGTTTGCCAGGTTAAATCTGGGGTGAACATATATTCTCATTTCATTCTATTCCTTTTAACTAGAAAAGAAAGATCTCATTTCAGCTGATTAATCAAGACAGAGTTAAAAACTACAGCTGAGTCAACATCTGAAGTAAGATCATAGTTTCCTTAAAAATAATTTGAGGTTGATTATGATAATCATAGGGCTTCCCTGGTGATGCTTCTGTTAAAGAACCTGGCTGCCAGTGCAGGAGACACAAGAGACATGAGTTTGACCCCTGGGTCAAGAAGATCCCTTGGAGGAAGGCATGGCAGCCCATTCCAGTATTCTTGGCTAGAGAATCCCGTGGAGAGAGGAGTTTGGCTGGCTATGGTCCATCGTGTTTCAAAGAGTGGACATGACTGAAGTGACCTTAGCACACACATTTAAATCATAAATGAGTTCATCAGATTTTTGTGTATAAGCTCAAATGTTATTCTAATGAAAAGATTTTGTAAAAGCCCTAAGAACTATTCAGTGAAGTCACCCAGAGCTTACTTGAGGTGGATCATATGGTATGTTAGGCTGATCTCCTGGTTGTAATTCTCGATACTATTTAGGATTTTTTGCACTTAGCAACTTTCACCCACTAGAGTCTAGTCTTCACCAATAAGCATATGAATTAGCTGTTATGTCAGGTAACCCAGTTTGATAAACTTTAATCTTCAAACTATCAAATTCTTCAAATTATCAAATTCTTCAGCAAATCTTGGTTCTTCAGTTACCTTAGAAAAATATATGATTATGACTGGCAAATCATATTTAGTCCCCCACCCCCCAAAAATTAAGAGGTTAGCTTTTGAATCCTTAGAAGGCTTAATTTTAAAGGGACAGGTTTTGACAAGTTAAGAGGAAACAGTATTGGAGGGTTCTTTTCAGAGAAAAGAAGTTGGCAAGAGAATTAGTTGGCAAGAGGATATACAGGGCTTCCCTGGTAGCTCAGCTGTTAAAGAATCCACCTGAAATGAAGAAGACCCAGGTTCGATCCCTGGGTTGGGAAGGTCCCCTAGAAGAGGGCATGGCAACCCACTCTAGTACTCTTGCCTGAAGAATCAGCAGGGACAGAAGAGCGTGGTCAGCTATAGTCTGTGGGGTCACAAAGAGTCAGACTTGACTGAATGACTAAGCAGGGCACATTGAGGATATAAAGGAGAGATAGGTAGGGTAAGGGAGAAAGAGGAAGATAGTGCTAGATGTGGAGCCTAAGCAAAGAAGCCATGGAAGAAGAGCCTGAGGCTTCAGGAGCCATTTTATCTTTGTTTAAGCTGCTTGCTTTGCCTGGGGTAATTTCAAAATCTTATTTTGCAGAGAGGCATTTGTAGACTCCAGATAATGTTGGGAAGCATAAAAATACCAATCAAAATAAAATTCCAGAAAGTCTGGAAAATTTTGAGCTATTGTAATCCAATTTGGCTTTAATAAAATTAATTTCGATTTCAAAAAATTCCCCACGATGGCCATTAATATTCTAAATTAACTTCAGTCAAGTCAGTCGCATTAGTTAGAAATGGACATGAGGAAGGACCATGGTTTTCAAATATAAAATCAACTGACGTCCCTGTAGGTAGGATATTTACTCTCATAATATTTAGATGACTTGGACCTTGCTTCTCAGAGTTTTTTCTATAGAGTAAGAAAACAATTTTCTGACAGCTTAAAAAGCTTACAGTATAAAAAGTTTCTTTTTAAGTAGTATTCAAGCCCGAATACCAACCAATTCCAAGAGAACAGCTTGATCCCAGAGGAGCCAGGGAGAGGGCTTTTTCAGCCAGGTTTAAGAGAATATCCCATCCTGAAGGAAAAGGCTGATGTCTGAAAAAGTGTGCCATTTCAGAGAAGCAGTTCCTATTCCTGAAGAAATGAGACAAAGGCATTTTCAGGCAGCTTTGGTTGAAATAGTCTGATCAAAAAATTAGGCTGAGGTGCCAAACAAATACTTGCACACAGAACAAGATCTTAACCAGAAAGAAAAAAACTTTAAAACAGATCTCAAATAAAATGTGGAGAGCTTCAAATGCAAAGATAGCATGGGCTTAGATTCAGGAGAAAGATGTACCTCCAATTTCCAAGATCTGCAAGAGAGCAGTGTGTGGCATTGGGCACATACTGTACCTATTTGCTCAGCAGCCCTGGGAACACTGAGTCTTTGGTTCCCATACAGGGCTCTAAAATGTTGACCTGAAATAAATAGGCTGCTAGATATTTTTCCAGCAAAGATGGATTACTCAGGATTAGCAGAGAATTTCAGTTTGAGGTCTGGAACCATGGTCAGTCTTCAAGTCTCTGCACAGCAAGGGAAGGAAAATGCTTTTATAGAGGGAAAAGGAAGGTGGAAGGGCTATGAGAAACAAAGATTTCATAGCTTTTCATTGGCTGAGTCCTTGACAGGAAGGAAAGAGGAGTTTTTCTTCCTCTTGGGCTCTGCTATCAGGGCATGAGAAATCCTCTTTTAATCTCCCAGTTTTATTTCATTGTGGTTTATGTTTATTAATTTTTTACTGTTGCAACAGACTTTTTAACATTTTAGAAAATCAAATTTTAGATGTTTTGCACAGTATGGGATCTCTGTGTGAAATTTATTATAACTCAGCAGAACTGCCTTCTGGCTTCACGTGGCTGAGCATTTGATTAAAATTACAGAAACCAAACTACCGGGAAACTTCCTCTAGCTCCATATGGACCATCTGCTGAAGTAAGCCTTTAGAAGTCAGACAGAATTAAAATGTCATGCTCTATGGAAAATATACACAAGAGAGAATTAAGCAATGAACATAAAGGAGAGTGCTCACAAGGTGTGTGTGTTTGCTGATCACTTCAGTCATGTTCGACTCTTTGCGGCCCTGTGGACTGTAACCCACCAATCTCAAATATTGAGATTTCAGGAAACAATAAAGGAGCAGGGAGTTGTGGAATTGTTTTCTTGTTTGGATTAACTTAATGTTGTATAGAAACTGCTGTCTAGCTATAGTAAAGTGGCAGGTAATATGTCTTTAAAATAACTACTAAAAATACACTGCACAGTTCAATTTTTAAATTTGTCTAAATGTTAAAATAGTAAATACATTTCAGAAATTCATATGAGTAAAAAGTTATACTAAGAAAAACTTTGGTATATAAATTTTCAGAATTCATGAAAAAGCCAATATTTGACTTAAGGTAACAAACTTTAAAGAGATATTGATAAATAGAAACACATAAAATGTTTATTCTAAATTTTCAGAAAATCTTTAAACATATAACTGATAGTGATAATTGAGGTATAAATAAATTAAATAAATATTTTCAAAGAGATGAGTTACTATGTTACTTAACCAATTAAGCTAGAAATTTTTTTCAAAATTAAAGAAGTGATATATTAAACCTACAGAAATCATAAATTGTTGGTACTTTGCTATTTTGTAGAAAAACTTAGTAATATAGTTTTGGACCAATACCAATTTTATATTTACTAACATTAGTTATAGTTGAATACACAATAGCTAATGTATGTGTGTGTGTGTGTGTGTGTTTGTGCACACATGCTAAGTTGCTTCAGTCATGTCTGTCTCTGTGTTACCCTAAGGACTGTAAATTGCCAGGCTGCTCNGCAAGAGGATATACAGGGCTTCCCTGGTAGCTCAGCTGTTAAAGAATCCACCTGAAATGAAGAAGACCCAGGTTCGATCCCTGGGTTGGGAAGGTCCCCTAGAAGAGGGCATGGCAACCCACTCTAGTACTCTTGCCTGAAGAATCAGCAGGGACAGAAGAGCGTGGTCAGCTATAGTCTGTGGGGTCACAAAGAGTCAGACTTGACTGAATGACTAAGCAGGGCACATTGAGGATATAAAGGAGAGATAGGTAGGGTAAGGGAGAAAGAGGAAGATAGTGCTAGATGTGGAGCCTAAGCAAAGAAGCCATGGAAGAAGAGCCTGAGGCTTCAGGAGCCATTTTATCTTTGTTTAAGCTGCTTGCTTTGCCTGGGGTAATTTCAAAATCTTATTTTGCAGAGAGGCATTTGTAGACTCCAGATAATGTTGGGAAGCATAAAAATACCAATCAAAATAAAATTCCAGAAAGTCTGGAAAATTTTGAGCTATTGTAATCCAATTTGGCTTTAATAAAATTAATTTCGATTTCAAAAAATTCCCCACGATGGCCATTAATATTCTAAATTAACTTCAGTCAAGTCAGTCGCATTAGTTAGAAATGGACATGAGGAAGGACCATGGTTTTCAAATATAAAATCAACTGACGTCCCTGTAGGTAGGATATTTACTCTCATAATATTTAGATGACTTGGACCTTGCTTCTCAGAGTTTTTTCTATAGAGTAAGAAAACAATTTTCTGACAGCTTAAAAAGCTTACAGTATAAAAAGTTTCTTTTTAAGTAGTATTCAAGCCCGAATACCAACCAATTCCAAGAGAACAGCTTGATCCCAGAGGAGCCAGGGAGAGGGCTTTTTCAGCCAGGTTTAAGAGAATATCCCATCCTGAAGGAAAAGGCTGATGTCTGAAAAAGTGTGCCATTTCAGAGAAGCAGTTCCTATTCCTGAAGAAATGAGACAAAGGCATTTTCAGGCAGCTTTGGTTGAAATAGTCTGATCAAAAAATTAGGCTGAGGTGCCAAACAAATACTTGCACACAGAACAAGATCTTAACCAGAAAGAAAAAAACTTTAAAACAGATCTCAAATAAAATGTGGAGAGCTTCAAATGCAAAGATAGCATGGGCTTAGATTCAGGAGAAAGATGTACCTCCAATTTCCAAGATCTGCAAGAGAGCAGTGTGTGGCATTGGGCACATACTGTACCTATTTGCTCAGCAGCCCTGGGAACACTGAGTCTTTGGTTCCCATACAGGGCTCTAAAATGTTGACCTGAAATAAATAGGCTGCTAGATATTTTTCCAGCAAAGATGGATTACTCAGGATTAGCAGAGAATTTCAGTTTGAGGTCTGGAACCATGGTCAGTCTTCAAGTCTCTGCACAGCAAGGGAAGGAAAATGCTTTTATAGAGGGAAAAGGAAGGTGGAAGGGCTATGAGAAACAAAGATTTCATAGCTTTTCATTGGCTGAGTCCTTGACAGGAAGGAAAGAGGAGTTTTTCTTCCTCTTGGGCTCTGCTATCAGGGCATGAGAAATCCTCTTTTAATCTCCCAGTTTTATTTCATTGTGGTTTATGTTTATTAATTTTTTACTGTTGCAACAGACTTTTTAACATTTTAGAAAATCAAATTTTAGATGTTTTGCACAGTATGGGATCTCTGTGTGAAATTTATTATAACTCAGCAGAACTGCCTTCTGGCTTCACGTGGCTGAGCATTTGATTAAAATTACAGAAACCAAACTACCGGGAAACTTCCTCTAGCTCCATATGGACCATCTGCTGAAGTAAGCCTTTAGAAGTCAGACAGAATTAAAATGTCATGCTCTATGGAAAATATACACAAGAGAGAATTAAGCAATGAACATAAAGGAGAGTGCTCACAAGGTGTGTGTGTTTGCTGATCACTTCAGTCATGTTCGACTCTTTGCGGCCCTGTGGACTGTAACCCACCAATCTCAAATATTGAGATTTCAGGAAACAATAAAGGAGCAGGGAGTTGTGGAATTGTTTTCTTGTTTGGATTAACTTAATGTTGTATAGAAACTGCTGTCTAGCTATAGTAAAGTGGCAGGTAATATGTCTTTAAAATAACTACTAAAAATACACTGCACAGTTCAATTTTTAAATTTGTCTAAATGTTAAAATAGTAAATACATTTCAGAAATTCATATGAGTAAAAAGTTATACTAAGAAAAACTTTGGTATATAAATTTTCAGAATTCATGAAAAAGCCAATATTTGACTTAAGGTAACAAACTTTAAAGAGATATTGATAAATAGAAACACATAAAATGTTTATTCTAAATTTTCAGAAAATCTTTAAACATATAACTGATAGTGATAATTGAGGTATAAATAAATTAAATAAATATTTTCAAAGAGATGAGTTACTATGTTACTTAACCAATTAAGCTAGAAATTTTTTTCAAAATTAAAGAAGTGATATATTAAACCTACAGAAATCATAAATTGTTGGTACTTTGCTATTTTGTAGAAAAACTTAGTAATATAGTTTTGGACCAATACCAATTTTATATTTACTAACATTAGTTATAGTTGAATACACAATAGCTAATGTATGTGTGTGTGTGTGTGTGTGTTTGTGCACACATGCTAAGTTGCTTCAGTCATGTCTGTCTCTGTGTTACCCTAAGGACTGTAAATTGCCAGGCTGCTCTGTCCATGGGATTCTCCCAGCAAGAATACTGGAATGGGTTGCCATGTCCTCCTCCAGGGGTCAAATTAATAATTATTGATCATGTCATTCTGAAAGTTAATAATTCCCATTAATATAAGCAAGTTTGCTGTTAGAAGTGATGCTATTGGTCATTTCTCAAAATAACCATGAATATTACATTTTAAATATTCAAAATTATTCAAATAATAGATTTTTCAATTGCTTAATATTTTACTAGTAAAATATACCTATTTTTCACTTTGTGTATTCAATATAATATACTATATAGAATCAAAATTCCAGTGCTTGATGCTTGACAGAGGAATAAAAAAACTGAACTTGTAATTCCTGGGTGTTATATAGCAAAGAGTTATGAAAAGAAAAAAATCTGAAAAATTATGCTTTATGTCATGCTGTAGTTGTATCATTTGATGAAATTCACATGGTTTGCTAATTTCAGCAAGAGCTACAACATGAACAAAGATTTAAGAGGTGAAAGAGCCTGGTCAATATAAATATGTTTTCATAAAAGGCAACATCAGAAAGACTTTATTTCATATATATGCTTTAATAAAAAACATTCTACATATTCATTAAAAAAATCATGTTTGGCTTCCAGGAGTTCTCAGTGATTCATTCAAAGATTAGAACAAACCTCTGGGAGAGGACAGGTGCCTCTCCTGCTGCTGCTAGAAAACCATGGTATTTGAGTGACTTAAAAAAAAGGAAAGATATAAGCATCTGAATGCAGAGTTCCAAAGAATAGCAAGAAGAGATAAGAAAGCTTTCTTCAGCGATCAATGCAAAGAAATAGATGAAAACAACAGAATGGGAAAGACTAGAGATCTCTTCCAGAAAATTAGAGACACTAAGGGAAAAATTCATGCAAAGATGGGCTCAATAAAGGATAGATATGGTACGGACCTAACAGAAGCAGAAGATGCTTGCCATCTCTTAAGAAGAGATGACAAGAATACACAGAGAACTANTTGTAAGCAGAGATAGCTGTTTTCTGGAAACTGACCAAGTAGACTGATGGGCAGAGATGGGTGGCAATGCTTGATAGCTGAAGGATAAAATTCTAAATGTGAGATAAGAAAAGTGGTTTCAGGATAGCAGAGTAACAGTTACAGTCCTGTAGGACATACAGCGGTGTGGTAGAAATAGCCTCCCTGGCTGTTTTGATTAACAAGTGAAGACCTCAGTTTCAGGGCTGCTGAAAAGTGCTAAGTGATATGTGCATATACACACATCATTGTTGGTGAGAGGGGTGCAAACTTTTGGTCCAGATTTGGTATGAATCTAGAGAGAGCGGCATCTCTTGTGGGATACAAGCAAGCTATACTACCTTGTTGTCTTCTGAACTGTGTATGGATACATAATATGGGGTTAAATGTATCATTACAGAACAGCTCCTTTAAAGAGGTGGCACCTCAGGCTTTCTAACCAAAACCATCATCTTTGGGCCAAAGGCCAGCCACCCTTTCCCATTTGCTTCTTATCTAGAGTTACCACCCTATCTTCTATCCACAGAGCTATGAAGTGAACCCCGTGTCTAATTTTAAATTTTATAATAACCCATGTTAAAAAGGAAAAAGGAACTAGTGGAGTTGCTATTAGGAAGATGTTTTTAAACCTTTGTGTCCAAATAATATTACTTAAGCACATAATCAAATATAAAGTATTATTAGTGAGACCAACAAGTATTTTATACTGTCTTTGAAACCCACTGTGTCTTTTACACATACAAGATATCTCATTTGGACCCGAATGCATTTCAAGTTTCAAAACCCACATATAGATCATGCTACTGTAAAAGCTGAACCATAAAGAATGCTGAGCACCAAAGAACTGATGCTTTCCAAGTGCGGTGCTGGAGAAGTCTCTTGACAGTCTGTTGGACTGCAAGGTCAGAATAGTCAATCCTAAGATTTTCAACCCTTTATATTCACTGGAAGGACTGATGCTGAAGCTGAAGATCTGATACCTTGGCCATCTGATCGAAGAGCCGACTCACAGGAAAAGACTCTGATGCTGGGAAAGATTGAGGGCAGGAGGAGAAGGTGGTGACAGAGGATGAAATGGTTGGATGACGTCACTGCTCAATGGACGTGAGTTTGAGCAAACTGCAGCAGTTAGTGAAGGATAGGAAAGCCTGGGGGTGCTGCAATCCATGGGGTCACAAGGAGTCAAACAGGACTTAGCCACTGAACAACAATAGCACCAAATGTAAATAAGTAAATCCATAAATCTTATACCCGTGCTACATTAGGCTGTTAGTATATTGTTCCAAATAGCACGATATATTATGATGGTAAGGATACCAAATGATCAATAACGATTGTCATGTTCTGCATACTCTAGGAATGGAGGTACATCAGTAACACATTTTAGAGAAATGCCAAGCAAAAAAGTCAACAACTTTTGTGTTAATATTAAGACATGATTGGCTTCATTTCTGTTGTCCACATTATAATGAAACCCTTTGGACAAAGAGTGACTCCAAGGATGGGAATTGCAGACCCAGTACATGCTGTCAGCTCGGTGAAGGTAGGACACATACATTTCATTTAGATGCAGTTTGCTACTGTTGTACCTACAGCTTCCCTGAGATTGCAGCTGCAAGTGGACTGTCTAAGCAGAACGAAGGGTAGTCTGTTTTTGGAAAACAAAAAAGAATCCTAAATTTCTTTATGTAGAGAAAGAGTGCTTCAGCTTTTCAAGGCCTAAGTGTTCTATAAGACATCTATGCATATCCAAAACAGAGACTAAATATAATTAGTCAAGAACTGCTAGTGAATTGAAAACCAAACTTAGTTTGTTCATTAACTTTTGGCTGCAGTGGGCCTTTGTGGCTTTGTGCTGGCTCTTTTCTGCCTGTGGGGATCAGGGGCTACTCTTTGTTGCTTTGTGTAGGCTTCTCATTGCAGGGGCTCTTCTTGTTGCTTTTCTTGCTGGGCAGCACAGGCTGTAGGTGTGCGGACTTCAGTTGTTGCACTACCCAGGCTCAGCAGTTGTGGTTCATGGGCTCAGTGAGGGCTCAGTAGTTGTGGTGCAAGGACTTAGTTGCTTGTTGGCATCGGGTATCAAACCTGTGCCCTCTGCACAGGCAAGCAGATTTCCATCCACCGTGCCACCAGGGAAATGTGCAAATTAATCTTGTAAGTGTATTTCTTAGCTCAGCTTCTGTTTCTCCTAGCGCAATGAGAGTCACATTTAATAAATCCAGAAATAGAGTTTGATGAAGGAGAAATGGCCCACAGAGGATGATTTGCAAGGGATGGAAAGGAGATTATCAGGATAATTTTGGTAGTGTTTTATAAATTCTTTTTAAAAATTGACAAGAGCAAGGTTAAGTTTGGCCCTCTAGTTTTCTTGATTGTGTTGAAGAAAGCTGTGGCTCTAATCAGATCTTGTATAAGCCCATGAAATTCTCTAAGGGGTGGACAGGGGGATATTCTGTTAATATAGACCCTCAGTCTATGACTTTAAAAAATTTCTTCTCCATATCCTATAATGTAACACTTCACATTTTGGGTATATAAACTTCACCAATATATTACTAGCATTTCATAGACTGTTTTTTCGCTTTTCCTTCTTTTGTGTGTTCTTTTCTTTGAGGGGCTGTGCAGAGTTTTCCCCTAATCCGTGTCTCCACACAGCACAGCCACCGATTACCAGTGTCCCCCACCAGAGTGAGAGATCGGCTACATCTAGTGAAGCTACACTGACTCATCAATGTCGCCCAGACACTGTGGTTTACATTAGGGTTCACTCTTGGTGTTGTGCATTCTATGAGGCTGGACAAATGTACAATGTCATTACCATAATTTTGATATTATACATAACATTTTCTTTGTCCCAGAAGAAGAAGGATCCTCTGTCTTCCATGTATTCATCTTTCAGCCCCACCACCACCTTCAGGCAACTATGGATCTTTCCACAGTTTTGCCTATTGATGATGTCATACAGATAGAATTACATACACCACATAGCTGTATCAAATGGGCTTCCTTCAGTTGATAAAGCATTTAAGTTTCCTCCTGTTGGTTTCCTGACTTCATAGCTTGTTTCTTTTTAGTGTGGAATAATAGTCCATATCTGGATAGACCAGTTTATTTCTCCGTTTACTTACTGGCTATCATCTTGGCCACTTCCAAATTTTGTCAAATATGATTAAGTGTGCTATCTGCAGTCCATGGATTAAAAAAAAAAACAGAAACAAACTCTTTCTTTCCCTTCAAAGTTAAACATATAATCAACAGGCTTACTTTCCATGAACATCCAAACCAGATTGAACAGGCACCTCCTTTCTTCTAATTCATGCCCTGTCCATCTTGTGTTAATTGCATTGTCGGTAATATCATCCCATAAATTTTATCCATCTTCTATTCATTTATTTCAAGGAAACCATGAAAATATATTAAAACACCCAAATGAATCTACCAAGAAGTGCTGTTACAAGCAGAGATGGCTGTTTTCTGGAAACTGACCAAGTAGACTGATGGGCAGAGATGGGTGGTAATGCTTGATAGCTGAAGGATGAAATCCTAAATGTGAAAAAATAAAAGTGGTTTTAGGATAGCAGAGTAATGGTTACAGTCCTGTAAGACATACAGAGGTGTGGTAGAAATAGCCCTCCTGGCTGTTTTGATTAACAAGTGAAGACCTAAGTTTCATGACTGCTGAAAAATGTTAATGTATATGTGCATATACACATATCATTGTTGGTGAGAGGGGTGCAAACTTTTGGTCCAGAATTTGGTATGAATCTAGAGAGAGTGGCATCTCTTGTGGTATACAAGCAAGCTGTACTACCTTGTTGGCTTCTGAACTGTGCATGGATACATAGAAAGTGAAAGTGAAGTTGCTCAGTCGTGTCCAACTCTTTTAATTCTGCTTTATTGAACACAGAAGCACTATTCACAATAGGATGCTGACCACCTGAAGTATGTCTACTGAAAAATGAGAAATGCAATAATGGTAAAACACTAAGAGCTTTTAAGATAGTATACTTTTCCTGATCTCAGTGATGTTTACATTGAATGCATGGAAAATAATATAATTTTGCACATGTTGGTTTAAACACTAATAAGTTTAAATTTTTTTTGTGTGTGTTTGAATATAGATACTAAAATTTTTTTAAATTTCAGATGTGGTTCAATTTATTTTTCACTGTAAAATTCTAAATATATAATTCTATGGCATCTGGTCCTATCACTTCATGGGAAATAGATGAGGAAACATTGGAAACAGTGTCAGACTTTATTTTGAGGGGCTCCAAAATCACTGCAGATGGTGATTGCAGCCATGAAATTAAAAGATGCTTACTCCTTGGAAGAAAAGTTATGACCAACCTAGATAGCATATTCAAAATCAGAGACATTACTTTGCTAACAAAGGTCCGTCTAGTCAAGGCTATGGTTTTTCCTGTGATCATGTATGTATGTGAGAGTTGAACTGTGAAGAAAGCTGAGTACCGAAGAACTGAAGCATCAGCTGTGGTGCTGGAGAAGACTCTCGAGAGTCCCTTGGACTGCAAGGAGTTCCAACCAATCTACCTTAAAGGAGATCAGTCCTGTGTGTTCACTGGAAGGACTGATGTTGGAGCTGAAACTCCAATACTTTGGTCACCTGATGTGGAGAGTTGACTCAATGGAAAAGACTCTGATGGTAGGAAGGATTTAGGACAGGAGGGGAAGGGGATGACAGAGGATGAGATGGCTGGATGGCATCACCGACTCGGTGGACAGGGGTTTGGGTAGACTCTGGGAGTTGGTGATGGACAGGGAGGCCTGTCATGCTGTGGTTTACGGGGTCACAAAGAGTCGGACATGACTGAGCAACTGTACTGAACTGAAATTCATTCAATAAATTTATGAAATATTAATATTATCATATTATATAAATTTTGTGAGTTTTTACAATATAAATTATTATATTATTGTTAGGATTTTTATGAGTGCAAGCAAAGGACCTTATTCTTCAGCTCTTAGAAGAAATTTCTGTTAGGTGTCTTAATTAGGCCTCCCATAAACTCTGAGACAAGGATTTGAGTGAACGTAGTTAATTTAGAAGTGATCCCAGGAAACATGTGTAGGAAGTGGAGAAGTGAGACAGAGAATGATATTAAATCAATAAAAAGTGTGTATAATATCATATAAGAAATGAATCACCAGTCCAGCTTCGATGCAGGATACACGATGCTTGGGGCTGGTGCACTGGATGACCCAGAGGGATGATATAAGGAGGGAGGTGGGAGCGGGGTTCAGGATGGGGAACACATGTACACCCGTGGCAGATTCATGTTGCTATATGGCAAAACCAATAGAATAATGTAAAGTAAAAAAAAAATTAAAAAATAAATTCAATTAAAAAAAAGTGTATTAACAAGGAAGCTACTGTTTGGGTTACTGGACTCCTTACTGTGGGGTCACCCTGGGAGACAGAATTGTTCCAACTGACAGACAAAGGCACTGGGGCATTTATCTACCTACTTCCCATCCATCATTGTTTGAGGGCTGAATCCAGGGGTTTTGGCTTGTCTTGCATATGTCTCCAGTGTGCTCCCACAGGCAGAAAAAGGCCCTTCAGCAGAGAGCTGCAGGTAAGCCGTGAGTTGCCTGAATTTTGAATGAATGTCAGAGGACATGAGCTGGGAAGTGACAGTTTCTGCTCCAGCTTCTTCTGCTCCAGGTCACAGCAGCCAACAAGGGATCCCCTTAGCCTCAGGAGCCCCAGAGGCTTGATGCCACCAAGACTCTCTGTTACACCTATTCACTTATATAAGTCCTATTCACTTATATATCCCTTGCTCCTGGAACAGTTGTTGGCACACAATAGGTGTTTAATAAATAGCCATGACTGTATGACTTTCCCTTGAATACCTGCTTTATTCTTTCAGGCATCTCCACATAAATGGGGCACATGGCTACCAGCATCGTTTGGTCATATCCTTATAACTCCCTCATTAGAAATGAAAGAGAGGCCTTTCCCTTTTTAACTTCAGGAAAAGAAACAAAGATTCTCAAGGAGGAAAGCAAGTTAGTATGGTGTAGGCCACGAGGTTATTTCTGTGTCAAACCCTTTGGACAAGAACATGGTGTATTATGATTGGCTATATTTGATTTGAGGGCTGACTCCTGAGCTTACAGAGGTGAATAGATTAATAGAAGTTGCACTAACAAAGGAATTGTTACCATATTCAGAACTGTGGCTATTCACTGGAGTACAGTAAAATTCTGAATGTCATCTCTCCTATGTGCCTTGGTAGAAAAATGCTTGAGGACCAGCACTGTCTTAACTGAAACATTTTATTAATAGTACCACTCTTATACCTGGGCTTTCTAGGTGGCTTGGTGGTAAAGAGTCTGCTTGCCGATGCAGGAGACTTAGGAGACAGGGGTTCAGCCCCTGGGTTGGGAAGATCTCCTGGAGAAGGAAATGGCAACCCATTCCAGTATTCTTGCCTGGAAAATCCCGTGGACAGAGAAGCCTGGTGGGCTACAGTCCATGTAGTTGCAAAGAGTTGGACACGACTATAAACCTACTTTAGATTTAACATGCTTTTTTGATTTTTTGACAGGATTCTTTAGATCATTTAATAATTTATGGATTGCACAGATACAAATTTGTATCATGTGTCCCTGAAGTTTGTTTGGCAAGGAATTATCAAGTCCAACAACATTGAATCTCTCCTTAGAAGTTGTCTCATCATCCTCACTCGAGTCAGTGTTTGCCTTCACTAACTCAGCATAATGTTTTCAGTGTTCATCCCTGTTGTAGCATACATCAGGCTGTCTATCTTGCCAAATGATATTCCATTGCATGTAATATCACATTTTATTTATCCACTCATCAGTTGATGTACACTTGGTTCTGCACACCTCTAGTATACTTTTGGACTCTTTTTGAATAATGCTACTATGACTTTGTATCAAGGTTTTTGTATAGACATATGTTTTCATTTACCTTGAGTAGAAAACTAGGAGTAGTATTCCTAGGTTATATGGTACCTTTGTGGCTACACTATTTTACATTCCTACAAGTGATGTATGAGGGTTCCAGTTTCTCTATATCCTTTCCACTTGCTATTGTCTTTTTAGTTATAGTACTGAATCATTTAAGATCAGTTGTTCAGTCGCTCAGTCATGTCCAACTATTTGCGACTCCATGGACTGCATCACACCAGGCTTCCCTGTCTTTTACCATCTCCCAGAGCAGAAAGTGAAGAAGAACTAAAGAGCCTCTTGATGAAAGTGAAAGAGGAGAGTGAAAAAGTTGGCTTAAAGCTCAACATTCATAAAACGAAGATCATGGCATCTGGTCCCATCATGTCATGGGAAATAGATGGGGAAACAGTGGAAACAGTGTTAGACTTTATTTTGGGGGGCTCCAAAATCACTGCAGATGGTGACTGCAGCCATAAAATTAAAAGATGCTTACTCTTTGGAAGAAAAGTTATACCAACCTAGATAGCATATTCAAAAGCAGAGACATTACTTTGCCAACTAAGGTCCATCTAGTCAAGGTTATGGTTTTTCCAGTAGTCATGTATGGATGTGAGAGTTGGACTGTGAAGAAGGCTGAGTGCCGAAGAATTGATGTTTTTGAACTGTGGTGTTGGAGAAGACTCTTGAGAGTCCCTTGGACTGCAAAGAGATCTAACCAGTCCATTCTGAAGGAGATCAGCCCTGGGAGTTCTTTAGAAGGAATGATGTTAAAGCTGAAACTCTAGTACTTTGGCCACCTCATGTGAAGAGCTGACTCATTGGAAAAGACTCTGATGCTGGGAGGGATTGGGGGCAGGAGGAGAAGGGGACGACAGAGGATGAGATGGCTGGATGGCATCACTGACTCTTGATGGACGTGAGTCTGATTGAACTCCAGGAGTTGGTGATGGACAGGGAGG
>SJYW01037530.1:11492-29088 GCA_006410735.1 Raphicerus campestris | reverse complement strand
TCAGGCAGATTGGATCTGGAGCCTGTGTTCTTGGCCACTATGATATATGGCTTCCTCCCCTTACATATGGAAGGATAAGGTAATGCCCATCATGTCCTTAGGAGTATATGTGTATGGCACATAATAGAAACTCAGTAAACATTAGTTATTGTGGCTAGTATTCCTTTAATGCAAAAGGCCAACTTTCTGTCCCCTTCATGGATGCAGATGTGAATATTAATATATATACATGCTTCTGAGAGTTTTTGAACTTAGTTCTGTATAATGTCTTTCTAAATAAACTGATTATGTTGATATTCATAAAGGGAAACTTACCTGTTGATGTCTTATTTTAAATTTTATTTTACATGTTTTCTATTATTGCCTTTAACCCTCTGTCTTAGATTGATTCACCACTCCTGAAAACAGCAACTCTGGAAACTTTTATTGACTGGCAGTTCATTTCTGAGCCATCCCTCTGCCTTCTCATTCCCTGAAATGGCAGTCTGCTTTTCTTTAAATTATTAATTATATAGTGACTTTTTCAGGTAGAGGGATTTAGTCTATTTAAAAATGTTGTTTCTTCCCTTTTAAGACATCATCACTCAAGAGATGACAACAGCTGTTCAAGCAGCAGGAGCCGCTGTGTCTTTGGTGAGGCAGGAACAGCAGGTCACCACCCGCGAGGTCACCAGAGGCGAGGACGAGACCGAGGGAGGGAGGGAGTGGCCCTCTGCCACAGCGGATGCTCCTCATGTGACTCAGCTGTCGAGAAGATGGGAGCCTCTGGCCACTGTGGTTTCCACGACACCCATCCCTGTCACTTTCGAGGTTACTCCTGCTGTGGAAGGTCTGTTAACAGAGGGAATTGAACTCGGTGTTTTGGGGTGGATCTTTTCTGAGTTGATAAGGAATAGAATGAGTGAGGCAAATGGCCTGGGGGTAAACCCAGCAAGAACCTGGGGAATGAGACCAGAAACACCTGGGTTTGTATCCCAGCGTTGGCCCTCACTAGTATTGTGGCTTCAAGAAAGTTTCTTAATGTCTCCAAGCCTTGGATTGTTTATCTTTAAATAATGCCTACCTGTCTTATAGGTAATTTTCAGGGTTTTAACAAATGTATACAGAGAACTTTCTATTAATATAGAGGAGACCCTCAGATGCTCTGAGATATTAAGGACAGTGAAGTTTTTGAATCTGAGTGATTATCAGAATCACCTGTATTATTATTTAGTTATTATTTTGGGGCTTCATGTCTCTGCTTCATCATTGGCCTAAGTATTGGATTGGCAAAAAAATTCATTTGGGTTTTTCCATAACATCTTATAAAAACCCGAGCAAACGTTTTGGCCAGCCCAGTAAATCCTACTTTTATTTATTACCTGAGTTATCTTTGACTAATAGACACCTTCTAATCTTGCATGCCTGCCTCTCTCCCCACAAAACCCCTAGGATCTTGTCAGTAACCTACTGGTAACCCCAAGATCCTTCCCATCTAAACCCCTTCCTCCTCTGTTAAGCATGAACCTGGATCTTCATTTCCTTGGCTTCCTTTTCATTTTATTGTGTCTGGATGTACTCCGGATATTATATGTTTAAAAGTTTTAGTCTTTTACTTTATAAAAACAGTTTTTTGCTGTGGATAGCCTTTTGGGGACTAACTTTTTTTTTTTTTACTTGCTGTTCTATGGCCACTATTTATTTACTGTGGTTCTTTTTGTTTGACTGCTTGTAATATTGCACTATGAAAATATATCACGGTTTATTTATCTCATCTTCATCCAGTCTTTTCTAGTGATTTGCATTTGGGTCGTTTACAGATTTGGCCATTGTGAACATGGCTGCCATGAATATTCTTTTACATACTCTCCATTGCATGTGTGTAGAAGATTCTCTTGGGTATATATGTAGGAACAGGTCATATGAATATTTGACTTTAGGAAGCAGTGTCTAACTGCTTTCCAAAATTGCTTCCGTTTATACTGTCAATAGCAGTGTATGCTGATCTGTGGACCCATATCCTGGAAGCTTTCAGAAATGGTTTCTCAGGCTTCATCACCAAGGAGGTTCTGATTCAGTTAAATTGGGATATGTAGAAAGCATGAAAATCAACATTTCAAAATTATCTCAAAAGATTATGATGATCAACCAGGCTTGGAAAAATGATGCTATTCTAGAGCTTCTAGGTTTGGGAATATCTGGGGCTAATTTGGCTGCTTTAAAATTGAGCATATTCCAGACACAAATCTAAACCTTTACTCTTTGACTTGACTCTTGAAAGTTATCTTCTCATGCTAACTTGCTTCAGTTGTGTCCAACTGTCTGTGATCCCGTGGACTGTAGCCCACCAGGCTCCTCTGTCCATGGGATTCTCCAGGCAAGAATACTGGAGTGGGTTGCCATGCTCTCCTCCAGGGACTCTTCCCGACCCAGGGACTGAACCTATGTATTATGTCTTCTGCATTGGCAGGCAGGTTCTTTAGGTCACCAGAGTCATCTTTGGTGTATATTTAAATAAATTTTGTTAAATTTTCTATCTTTAGTAATAGGTTATATTGTTGTTTGGTTGCTAAGTTGTGTCCGGCTCATTTGGGACCCTGTGGACTGTAGCCTACCAGGCTTCTCTGTGCGTAGGATTTCCCAGGCGAGAATACTGGAGTGGGTTGCCCTTTCCTTCTGCAGGGGATCTTCCCAACCCAAAGATGAAACTTGTGTCTCCTGCGTGGCAGATGAATTCTTTACCACTAAGCCACCTCAGAAGCCCCAATAGGTTATATAAAATCCTATAAAATCCATAATATTGTCAATAGAATAAATGGGAGATTAAAATTTGAAACTGGAGTTCTGATTTGAGGTAGTGTATTTTCCTGGAAGATAAGTGTTTGCTGAATCGATGCATTGTGGGAGATGGAACTGGTCTAAGTGCCAAATCTACTGTATATGAGATACCGGTTTCATTAGTCATTTCTTGCTTAGCAAGTAAAAGCATATATTCAAATATATGCGTTTCTCATTCGGATCATCTTTGCTCAAATCATCTCTCTTGTGTTTGGCAGACCTAATGGACACCGTCACAGGGCCGAATGAGGAGTTGTTCACACCAGTTTTGGGTTCTCCAGTGACGCCCCCTGGAATAACGGAGGAGGCACCCAGTACTTCCCCAGCGCTTGCTGATCCTGAGGCATCTTCTGAGAGAAGAACTGCGGCTCCATCCTTTAGCTATGTTAACACAGCTGCCTCCTATGGCCTGGACCAACTTGAATCTGAAGGTATCCATGCTTTGAAGGAGATCTTTTCTAGGACAGAGACAGTGAGTCACTGAGCAAATGTTGTTTTTGAGAAAAGATCAAGGAGAAGTATATTCAGTCTGTAGTGTCGGTGAAGGGTCAGTAGACTGTGGCCTAGCCAAATCCAGGCTGACATCTATTTTTGTATGACAAGCTCAGATTGATCTTTACATTTTCAAATGATTGGGAAAAAAAATCAAAAGAAGAATAGTATTTTGTGAGATGTAAAAGTTTTTATAAAATCGAAGTTTCAGTGCTCCTAATTCCAGCTGTATTGGAATGCAGCCACATTTGTTCATTTCTGTGTTGTCTGTGGTTATTTATGTGCCAGCATGGCAGAGCTGAGTAGCTGTGACAGACACTAACTGCCCACAAAACCCCAAATATTTATGGTATGGCCTTGCCTGAAAAAACTCACTGACCCCTGCTCTCCATTAGTAACTCTCAATTATGGTTGAGTGTTAGAATCACCTTGGGGAGTTTTTAAAGGATTCTAATACCTGAGTCCTTCTGCCAGTAATTCTGATTCAGTTGGGATAAGATCTGGCATCAACATTTCCAAGAGTTTCTCGAGATGATTTCTGTGTGCAGGCTGAGTTGAAAAAACTGGTTTAAATGGAAAACTTGAGTTTCCCCACTGGATTTTCTTGGGCAAAAATTTTAATGTGGATTGTATTTTTGTAACAGTGCTCTAGTGGTTAATGCTGGGTCATTCTCCCTTAATTATATCTCTAGGTTAGATGTTCCATTTTTTGCAGATGGGCAGTCTTCTCACCTCTTAAGGCTGAGAAATTCATGCCAAATTTCACTTCACAGGACATTGGCTTTGAGCATGAAAAAGATGCTTGGGGTACAGCTGCACATCCACAAGTGAGAAAACTGGAGATATAATGAAAGGTCGTTTAATTAATCAGCACTTTGGCAGGTGAACAGCTCCTGGCTAGATTGAACAATGCCCAGTAATTTGTAAACTAATCTTGGAGATAGGTAAGCTCTTGGGCACTAAATTAGCCGTGGGTTAGAAGCACTGAAGACATAGGGTATGTTGTTATTTTATATTTTGTCTGCTCTGTAACAGGGAAGGTGGTTCAGCAGGTTTTCAGCAGGCTTGCAGTCTCTATTGCAGACTTTCAGGGTAATACTGGTAGTTTTCTGGCAGAGAAACATGACATTTAAAGAGAAATGTGAATTCCATGGAGTGCTGGTTTAAGAAATGGATCAAAGCAAGCTCAGAGGCTAAGAGCTCTTGCTCTCCACATTAAGATAAGAACTTGGAACGTAGACTCATATTAGCTGTCTGCCCTCCTTGATGCCATCTGGAAAGACCAAGTTTCCCCAAATTAACCAGAGTTACAGATGACAGCTTTCCCGGCAGGGCTCACTGAATCAGAGGAAAAAAATTGGATTTGTGAATAATCCATACTTGTGAAACTGCAATAATTTTCTAAATTTAGTTGATGATGAAAGTTGTATTGAGATGTGTGAGAATTTTCTTAACTTGCCTAAGATGTCCTGGAGTTCTAGTGCTTTTCTTCTACACAATTCAGTTCCAGCTTCTTTTTGAGAATATATTTTGTTAGTTTTGATCTAAGTTATGATCCTTGTCAAGGCTTTGAAAGACGTTTTTGGTTTAAAAATATTCTTTCTGCTACACTGTTGGGCTTAAGACAAAATTTTGAATGAGCACACCTTTTCTCCGAAGTAAAAGGGAATGCGATTTTTATATTTAATTAGTATGTGTTAATAATGTCATTAGTTTTATGCTGGTCTATCAAACCCTCTGAAAGCAGAAGCGACTATACTTATTTAAATTGATAAATCAATAGATGCCTAGAAGCCTTCATTTTTAATGCATCTTTTTCCACCTTGTCCAGGAATATAAGTGCAGCTTGAGACTCTGACTGGGTGAAGCATTTTAATTTTTCCATAGTAATAGACCCACGGGAGGATAGTTTATTTTTACTTAGAACAGGATCATGTGAGGTAAAGTTGTCTACCTTTCAAATTTGAATCTCTGTGATGTGTGGATAAATGACAGACAATTCTCCAGTTTAAGGTATGTGTTTATTTAATTATGTTATTAAAAGCTCTCTCTACTTTTCTTCCCACATGGGGACAAGAACACTTCTCCAGAGAATGGGATATTTATCTCAATGAGATACAACAAGAAACCTGCCCCTTTAGACACCGTACACCCAAGAAGGAAAAAATGCCAAAGAAATTTCTGAATGTTTACCCTTTAAGGGATAGTCATGGCCCAGATGAACTGAAAATTCGTTTGTGCTTGGTAGCCTGTCTTGTCTTTTCCTTTACATCACTACAACATGATGACTAAGGGTGTGTATCGTTTTCTAGGACTGCTGTAACAAAGTACCTTCAACTGGGTGATTTAAACAACAGACATTGTTCTTTTGCGGTTTTGGAGCCTCGAAGCCTGAAATCAAGGTGTAGGCAGGGCTGTGCTCCCTCCAAAGCCTCTGGATGGGGATCATCCTTGTCTCTTCCAGCTTCTGGTCCGTCAGGCATTCCTTGGCTTGTGGCAGCAGAACTACAGGTTCTGCCTCCTCCTTCATATCTCCCTCCTTTGCGTTTCTGTGGCCAAATTTCCCTTGTCTTATAAGGACATCAGCCATTGGGTTAGGACTTGCCCTACTAATTACATCTTAACTTGATTACATCTGCCAGTACACTATTTCCAAATAAGATCATATTCACAAGTGTTTGGATTAGGAGTTAAACATATATTTGCACCAGGGGAAGGGTGCACAATTCAACTTGTAATAGGAGGTCTGCTTCTGAGGAGTGTTCCAGTTGGCTCTGAAGGCAGAACACCGCCTTGAGAGGTATGCACTGGTAGCGTGGGAAAGTTTGGCGTGTTTTACATTTCTCAGACATTGAGGAAAGCCTGCTTCTATATACGCATAGTGCCCTGTGCCTGTTTCAATAAGTCTTTTACCTTGTCAGCAAACATGCAGTTTGATTTTTAAAGGATAATGGTTTATCTTTACTTCTCTATACTTTTTAAGGGAATAAATGCTTTCAGGATGATAAAAAATGCATTATACTTAGGCATAATTCTACTAGGGCTGTATTCAGCATCTTTGGACTATAAACATGACAAAGTGTTCTAACTTTTAATTCAAAAGTGGATAATAGCAAAGCCTCCCAGGTGGTGCTAGTGGTAAAGAACACTCTTGCTAACGCAGGAGACTTAAGAGAGGCAGATTCGATCCCTGGGTCAGGAAAATCCCCTAGAGGAGGGCACAACAACCAGCTCCAGTGTTCTTGCCTGGATAATCCCACAGACAGAGGAGCCTGGAGGGCTATAGTCCATAGGGTCACAAAGAGTTCGCGACTGAAGCAACTCAGGATATACAGTATATATACATACACATACCCACACACATACACACACACACACACACACACACATACGCACATATATATACATATACACATAAAGTAATTTTTGAACATGATCTCTGTTTAGGTTGATACCATTTTTTGGTTGAATATTAATATATTTCTCTGCTCCAAAATGGCAGCTTAAAATTTCTGATTGCTTATGAAAACCTACTTGGAATATTTTCATTTGGGTTAGCTGTTTTTAAAATATTTTGAGACTAATATCAAATTTCAATATTTCTTACCAGAAGAAATTCTACTTTATGTATTTTAGAAATCCAACTGAGGATATCTAAACAAATCAAACTTATTTTGTTATTATTCAGTCATTTAAGCATGTCCGACTCTTTGCAACCTCATGGACTACAGCACGCCAGGCCTCCCTGTCCTTCAGTGTGTCCCAAAGTTTGCTCAGACTCATGTCCATAGAGTCAATGATGCCGTCCAGCCATCTCATTCTCTTTTGCCCTCTTCTCTTCCTGCCCTCAATCTTTTCTAGCATTAGGGTCTTTCCTAGCTGACAACGAGGCAACTCTTTGCATCAGGTGACCAAAGTATTGGAGCTTCAGCTTCAGCATCAGTCCTTACAATGAATATTCAGGGTTGATTTCCTTTACGATTGACTGGTTTGATCTTCCTGCTGTCCTCGGGACTCTCAAGAGTCTTCACCAATACCACAGTTCAAAAGCATCAGTTCTTTGATGCCCAGCCTTCTCCATGGTCCAACTCTCACCACTGTACATGACTACTAGAAAACTTAATTTTGACCTATCCTATATTTCCACAGAAGATGGAAATTCATCTGTGCTGTAAAACTGTAACACTAGTTCTGTAGGGTACTACCACAATAGTAGTGTGCTGTGGCGTTAATAGTTCAGTACTATTATTCATACCAGGTACTAGGTTTTTTAAGAACATGTGAGAAATAAGAGAACAAAAACGAAGGTTTCTCAGATATTGTGATTAAGGTATTGGTAGGCCTTTCTCACATCCCCAGCACTTCCTCCCGTAATATCTGGAAGCCAATACCTGGGCTTTCCAGCTAGTGGGAAATGGGAAACTGCTTGGTGCTCCCCATGGTGCTGACCGGACAGACTTGGGAACGTGGTGAATTTGCTTGGACTCTCCCAAGATGAGCCTCTTAGCTTATTGCTTTTCTGCAAGAGAAGAAACAATTCCAGTTTCCTTATCTGTTTCAACAGTCTGTTTATTACAGAGTTTATAGAACAAACTCATAGTAATTGACAGAGAAGGCAATGGCAGCCCACTCCAGTACTCTTGCCTGGAAAATCCTATGGACAGAGGAGCCTGGTAGGCTGCAGTCCATGGAGTTGCTAAGAGTCGTAGACGACTGAGCATCCTCACTTTCACTTTTCCCTTTCATGCATTGGAGAAGGAAATGGCAACCCACTCCAGTGTTCTTGCCTGGAGAATCCCAGGGATGGGGGAGCCTGGTGGGCTGCCGTCTATGGGGTTACACAGAGTCAGACACGACTGACGCAGCTTAGCAGCAGCAGCAGCATAGTAATTGATGTGCTGGTGAATTATTCCCCCCTTTGTATGTATGATGCATATTATATGTAAACACATGACATGTTACTTGAAAAAATACATATAGAGAGAGGTTTTTAATTCTAGGTTCCAATAGGAAAACCATGTGTAATTTTTTAATGTCTTGATTAAAAAATGAGACCAAATATATCACTTAACTTCAGTTTTCTTTCTGACAGCTGTTCCCTTGTTTTCTGAAGACCATTTTGACTATCCTTATATTTAGGTTCTGAAAGGTTGTATTTTTGGCATCTTTTCCCAGCGAAGCAGCATGCATAGGGCAGAAAGCTGTCACCGCTCTGTCCCTTGTTGTCTGATGTATTTCAGTGACAATCCATTTCCCTCCCCTCACGAATAGCTGTGTGTACACATCTGTGTGTGCATGTGTTTAATTTCATGGATTTTTTTTCACAGTCCTCTGTGGAGATTTCCTATATATATGTATATATTTGCTGCACCTCTTAATTTCCTTTGCTGAAGTGATAGTGATATTATCTCTCCTTTCTTATCTGGAATTCTCAGTTATGCCTCATCCTAGGACTCTCTCTACAATAACATAGGAATCTCAATAGCATAGGAATTTCAGGAGAAAGTCATGTTTGAAAAGCATGCCTTTGTTCAGACGACACATCTTTTGGCAGTGTGGGGGACCTCATAATTGGTACTGAAATCAAGATGCTTAGTTTCTTTCTTTTACTGGTAAATCAGAAATGAATGGGGAAATGTATTCTTTAAGCGACATTGTGGAGAAACCTCAGAGATATTTTTCTTTAATAGCTCCATTGAGGATTCTTAAGAGCTCATATAATTTTTATGAGAGAAATGTTTGCTCTTCACCTGCACTTTAATTCACAAAATCGTTTTTTTTTTGGTCTTCTCAGTATGCACTTCTTTTCAGAGAATATTTTCTTATTATTTTCTCAATCCTCAAATAACTTTTCAATTCAGAAGGCAGCTAGAATGGATGAATGAGAAAGTCAAAGAGGAGTCAAAGATCTCATCTCAAGGCCATGTTTATGAAGGCAAGTTTATGTGACTTATTGTTGGGAGCTGTTATGTGGGTATAATATTAAAGATCCAGTGGAGTATTATAAATTTGAACTGTCCACTGTTACTTGTGATACTGTAATATGAGGTTAAGGAGGTTCGTACTGCTTTTCACTCTGATCATGTTAAGAATGAGTACAAATTTTGGCTTTTCTTCTTGAAAATGCTTTGAATTTAATTTTGCCTCAGTAACAGACAATTTCAATCATTGATTACCTGTTATGGTAAGTCACTTTGTTGGCTTGTCCTGAAATCATCATATATTCTCTGGCATTTATGATAGGTCTCTGTTCTTGAGTACTTGTGTGCTCTGTAAACTAGTACAGTAAATTACTCAGCACTCAGATTAGTCAATNTGATTACATCTGCCGGTACACTATTTCCAAATAAGATCATATTCACAAGTGTTTGGATTAGGAGTTAAACATATATTTGCACCAGGGGAAGGGTGCACAATTCAACTTGTAATAGGAGGTCTGCTTCTGAGGAGTGTTCCAGTTGGCTCTGAAGGCAGAACACCGCCTTGAGAGGTATGCACTGGTAGCGTGGGTAAGTTTGGCGTGTTTTACATTTCTCAGGCATTGAGGAAAGCCTGCTTCTATAAGCGCATAGTGCCCTGTGCCTGTTTCAATAAGTCTTTTACCTTGTCAGCAAACATGCAGTTTGATTTTTAAAGGATAATGGTTTATCTTTACTTCTCTATACTTTTTAAGGGAATAAATGCTTTCAGGATGATAAAAAATGCATTATACTTAGGCATAATTCTACTAGGGCTGTATTCAGCATCTTTGGACTATAAACATGACAAAGTGTTCTAACTTTTAATTCAAAAGTGGATAATAGCAAAGCCTCCCAGGTGGTGCTAGTGGTAAAGAACACTCTTGCTAACGCAGGAGACTTAAGAGAGGCAGATTCGATCCCTGGGTCAGGAAGATCCCGTAGAGGAGCACGACAACCAGCTCCAGTGTTCTTGCCTGGATAATCCCACAGACAGAGGAGCCTGGAGGGCTATAGTCCATAGGGTCACAAAGAGTTCGCGACTGAAGCAACTCAGGATATACAGTATATATACATACACATACCCACACACATACACACACACACACACACACACACATACGCACATATATATACATATACATATAAAGTAATTTTTGAACATGATCTCTGTTTAGGTTGATACCATTTTTTGGTTGAATATTAATATATTTCTCTGCTCCAAAATGGCAGCTTAAAATTTCTGATTGCTTATGAAAACCTACTTGGAATATTTTCATTTGGGTTAGCTGTTTTTAAAATATTTTGAGACTAATATCAAATTTCAATATTTCTTACCAGAAGAAATTCTACTTTATGTATTTTAGAAATCCAACTGAGGATATCTAAACAAATCAAACTTATTTTGTTATTATTCAGTCATTTAAGCATGTCCGACTCTTTGCAACCTCATGGACTACAGCACGCCAGGCCTCCCTGTCCTTCACTGTGTCCCAAAGTTTGCTCAGACTCATGTCCATTGAGTCAGTGATGCCATCCAGCCATCTCATCCTCTGTTGCCCTCTTCTCTTCCTGCCCTCAATCTTTCCTAGCATTAGGGTCTTTCCTAGCTGACAACGAGGCAGCTCTTTGCATCAGATGACCAAAGTATTGGAGCTTCAGCTTCAGCATCAGTCCTTACAATGAATATTAAGGGTTGATTTCCTTTAGGATTGACTGGTTTGATCTTCCTGCTGTCCTCGGGACTCTCAAGAGTCTTCGCCAATACCATAGTTCAAAAGCATCAGTTCTTTGATGCCCAGCCTTCTTCATGGTCCAACTCTCACCACTGTACATGACTACTGGAAAACTTAATTTTGGCCTTTCCTATATTTCCACAGAAGATGGAAATTCATCTGTGCTGTAAAACTGTAACACTAGTTCTGTAGGGTACTACCACAATAGTAGTGTGCTGTGGCGTTAATAGTTCAGTACTATTATTCATACCAGGTACTAGGTTTTTTAAGAACATGTGAGAAATAAGAGAACAAAAACGAAGGTTTCTCAGATATTGTGATTAAGGTATTGGTAGGCCTTTCTCACATCCCCAGCACTTCCTCCCATAATATCTGGAAGCCAATACCTGGGCTTTCCAGCTAGTGGGAAATGGGAAACTGCTTGGTGCTCCCCATGGTGCTGACTGGACAGACTTGGGAATGTGGTGAATTTGCTTGGACTCTCCCAAGATGAGCCTCTTAGCTTATTGCTTTTCTGCAAGAGAAGAAACAATTCCAGTTTCCTTATCTGTTTCAACAGTCTGTTTATTACAGAGTTTATAGAACAAACTCATAGTAATTGACAGAGAAGGCAATGGCAACCCACTCCAGTACTCTTGCCTGGAAAATCCTATGGACAGAGGAGCCTGGTAGGCTGCAGTCCATGGAGTTGCTAAGAGTCGTAGACGACTGAGCATCCTCACTTTCACTTTTCCCTTTCATGCATTGGAGAAGGAAATGGCAACCCACTCCAGTGTTCTTGCCTGGAGAATCCCAGGGATGGGGGAGCCTGGTGGGCTGCCGTCTATGGGGTTACACAGAGTCAGACACGACTGACGCAGCTTAGCAGCAGCAGCAGCATAGTAATTGATGTGCTGGTGAATTATTCCCCCCTTTGTATGTATGATGCATATTATATGTAAACACATGACATGTTACTTGAAAAAATACATATAGAGAGAGGTTTTTAATTCTAGGTTCCAATAGGAAAACCATGTGTAATTTTTTAATGTCTTGATTAAAAAATGAGACCAAATATATCACTTAACTTCAGTTTTCTTTCTGACAGCTGTTCCCTTGTTTTCTGAAGACCATTTTGACTATCCTTATATTTAGGTTCTGAAAGGTTGTATTTTTGGCATCTTTTCCCAGCGAAGCAGCATGCATAGGGCAGAAAGCTGTCACCGCTCTGTCCCTTGTTGTCTGATGTATTTCAGTGACAGTCCATTTCCCTCCCTTCACGAATAGCTGTGTGTACACATCTGTGTGTGCATGTGTTTAATTTCATGGATTTTTTTTCACAGTCCTCTGTGGAGATTTCCTATATATATATATATATTTGCTGCACCTCTTAATTTCCTTTGCTGAAGTGATAGTGATATTATCTCTCCTTTCTTATCTGGAATTCTCAGTTATGCCTCATCCTAGGACTCTCTCTACAATAACATAGGAATCTCAATAGCATAGGAATTTCAGGAGAAAATCATGTTTGAAAAGCATGCCTTTGTTCAGACGACACATCTTTTGGCAGTGTGGGGGACCTCATAATTGGTACTGAAATCAAGATGCTTAGTTTCTTTCTTTTACTGGTAAATCAGAAATGAATGGGGAAATGTATTCTTTAAGCGACATTGTGGAGAAACCTCAGAGATATTTTTCTTTAATAGCTCCATTGAGGATTCTTAAGAGCTCATATAATTTTTATGAGAGAAATGTTTGCTCTTCACCTGCACTTTAATTCACAAAATCATTTTTTTTTTGGTCTTCTCAGTATGCACTTCTTTTCAGAGAATATTTTCTTATTATTTTCTCAATCCTCAAATAACTTTTCAATTCAGAAGGCAGCTAGAATGGATGAATGAGAAAGTCAAAGAGGAGTCAAAGATCTCATCTCAAGGCCATGTTTATGAAGGCAAGTTTATGTGACTTATTGTTGGGAGCTGTTATGTGGGTATAATATTAAAGATCCAGTGGAGTATTATAAATTTGAACTGTCCACTGTTACTTGTGATACTGTAATATGAGGTTAAGGAGGTTCGTACTGCTTTTCACTCTGATCATGTTAAGAATGAGTACAAATTTTGGCTTTTCTTCTTGAAAATGCTTTGAATTTAATTTTGCCTCAGTAACAGACAATTTCAATCACTGATTACCTGTTATGGTAAGTCACTTTGTTGGCTTGTCCTTGAATCATCATATATTCTCTGGCATTTATGATAGGTCTCTGTTCTTGAGTACTTGTGTGCTCTGTAAACTAGTACAGTAAATTACTCAGCACTCAGATTAGTCAATGTATGTCTGCTCGTAATGTTCACATAGCCAGTGGTATTTCAGAAATAGTTAAAATTGTAATATTTTGATATGTTACCATAAAACTTTGCTAGAAATTCTGCTGTTGAAGAAAGATAGGTAATATTCACTCTTAAGTTTTTTGGTATGCTTTCTTATCATAGGGCATTTATTTATTGATATAGTCACAATTTAGTAAACATTGTTATAGAATTGATTCTTCCCATTTTTTTTTGTATCTTTGTTGCTCAGCACCAGAAAATTACACTGCTTGATAAAACTCATTCTTAGACACTTAGGAAATTTCATATAATGGTTCGTGATGACAAAAAGATTTAGCTTTGTACATATTCACAGGTTTTGCTTATTCAGTCATTTATGTGTATACTTAAGTATTTGATGATTCAGATAATAATAATAAGTAGATTTTGTATAAATTTTAGTAGAAGAGTTATGATAAATACATAAATAACAGATACACAAGGTAGAAGATGGGAAGGGGGTCACAAAAAAATTACAAGGGGCTTCTCTGGTGGTTCAGTGGCTAAGACTCTGCACTCCCAATGCAGGGGGCCATGAACATGGAAAATCCTCCTTGCTGCAACCAAGATCAGGTGCAGCCAAATAAACAAACAAAGAGCAACCAAACAACAACAGCAAAAAACAATTATAGAGAAAGGACTGTGAAAGTTAGGAGAGAGAACTTAGCCCTAGCTTAGAGAAATACAAAATTGCCGTTTATGCTTGGGAGTTGTGTGTATGTGTTTGTGTGTGTATTTGTGTTTGTGTGTGTGTGTATGTACATGCTCATCATTCTTTTGATATTTATAGAAAAGTAAGTGGTAGGAGATCCAAAAGTATGGAAAACATTGTAAGAGGTGGTAAATTGTCCTTTGTATATCACACATGCCACACTACCATTCAGTTATTTTATGGGTATATGATCAAGCATATTTCTATAATTTTAGCTTGCTGATTAAATGGATTCTTTATTTTTTATTCTCCCAGTTTTATTGGGACATAACTGATATACAGCACTGAAAATTTAAGGTGTACAGGATGATGACTTGACTTACATATACTGTGAAATGATTACCACAATAAATTTAGAGAACATCCACCATCTTATGTAGATACAAAATAAAAGAAAATGTTTTTATCCTTGTGATGAGAACTCTTGGGATTTATTCTTTTAAAAACTTTCGTATATATCATGTACTAAGTTGCTTCAATCATGCCCACCTCTTTTGTGGTCCTATGTATTGTAGCCCTCCAGGTTCTTCTGTCCGTGGGATTCTTCAGGCAAGAATGTTGGAGTGGGTTGCATTTCCTTCTCTACATATATACCATACAATTAATTATGTTGCACATTACATCCCTGGTACTTANTAAAAGAAAATGTTTTTATCCTTGTGATGAGAACTCTTGGGATTTACTCTTTTAAAAACTTTCGTATATATCATGTACTAAGTTGCTTCAATCATGTCCGCCTCTTTTGTGGTCCTATGTATTGTAGCCCTCCAGGCTCTTCTGTCCGTGGGATTCTTCAGGCAAGAATATTGGAGTGGGTTGCATTTCCTTCTCTACATATATACCATACAATTAATTATGTTGCACATTACATCCCTAGTACTTGNTGTACTAAGTTGCTTCAATCATGCCCACCTCTTTTGTGGTCCTATGTATTGTAGCCCTCCAGGTTCTTCTGTCCGTGGGATTCTTCAGGCAAGAATGTTGGAGTGGGTTGCATTTCCTTCTCTACATATATACCATACAATTAATTATGTTGCACATTACATCCCTGGTACTTACCTATCTATAACTGGAAGTTTGTATCTTTTGTCAGCCTTCCTTCAGTTTTTCCTCCTTTTATCTCCTGCCTCTGATAACCACAAATCTGATCTCTTTTTCTATGGGTTTGTTTTTAAAGTATAACTGACTGACAACATTATGTTAGTTCCTGGTGCACAACATATTGATTTGATATTTTTATACATTTCAAAATTATCACCATGATAAGCCTAGTTATGTCACCATGCAAAAGCTACTTTGTCATCATTGAGATGAATTATTTCTTAAGAATAGTGTTTAGAGGCAGCAATCAGGTACTCAGCCTCAGGCTAACAAATACCTGATTTATAGGAAACAGTGCCAGGTCTGTCCTGAGTAGGTTGTTCAGAGTTCTAGGCAAAAGGGTTGGTTTTGAGTGTTTAATCTGGGCTCATACTTCAGGGTTGACAATCCTGTGAGAAGTAGTCCAAGCAGGGCTCTCCATGTGTGATGGTTTTTGCAATTGCTGAAGCAACCATGTGGCTTGGGATCCCAAACACAATGAGATGTGGAGATTTCAAAGACATTTTATATGTTTGCAGAAAATCAAGGTATTTTTTAAAGGATGATTTCTCAGTTTGAGGCTAAATGTAACTATCCTTTTTCTGGTATAATCATTGAGAATTTTATTGCAGCAGAGTATGAATAATTATGAACCTTAACAATGTATAAAATAATGTGAGCACATTACCAACTGCATTTATCAGGCTATATTCATAACCATGACCCTGTTTTGGCATCAGACTACTTATTATCATTAAGATGAATACATATTCCTAAAGGAAAAGATAAGAAGGAAAATATAATGCATCGATTTGACTGGCCTTACAAGCTTTTAAAAGTTGTTCACCCTTGGAAATACTAAATTTATCTTAAAATATTTACATTGATTCTGCCTACATTTACCTACTTTTTCTCTTTTTAGGCATTCTTCCTTCTTTTAATTGTTTAACATCTCCAGACAAAACATTCTGTAGAAACTTCTACAAAAATGGTATAAAGGAGGACTTCCCTGGCAGTCCAGGGAGTGTGGATTCAATCCTTCATTGGGGAACTAGGCTCCTGCACAGTGCATGGTGTGGCCAAAACACACACACACACCCACAAACGAAGAAAAACACTTTTAAACATTATAAAGAATCTTCATGATTTTATCATGAGAAAGAGATTCTCTGGGTGGTCAGAGTCCCCTCACTGCTCCCTCTGGGTTTTCTCAAGGTTTCTGTTTCACATGCTCTCTGCGTCCTCTTTCCTTTTAATACTCCAACTCGAGCATAGATGAAAACTCTCACTTGTTTCAACTAAAATAGTAGAAATTTAGCTAATTTCTAGTAGAAATACTTAGCTCAAACCTAAGGGAACACAAAGCAAATAAACCAAGAAAATAAACAAAATGCATTAGTCTTATAGGGTACAAATTTCTCTCTGATCTTGCCTTAGCTAAGGAGCTCCCAGGGCTCCCAGCCCTTGACTCATTCCATGCTCTGAGAAGGTTTTTAATATTTGGTACCCAAAGCTCTGGAACAGTTTTTTAGGCACCTTGCTACACTTTCTGGCTTCATACCCCTTGACTTGTTTCCTATTCAGAGGGTAACTTCTCATTCTCTCTTCCCCATCCCTGCCTCCATGTGTAAGAGCCAAGACAAAGATGCAGATTTCCTCTAGAGCCCACCACCAAGTAGGGAATCCCCAACCCCACTTAAATATTGTCTATCCTGCTTTCCAAGATGAAGGAGACACCTCCTATCCCTAGGCAGTTGATAACCAGACAACCATCATGATTGACAATGTACATCCCACTCTTTGGAGGAAATGCCATCTCTGTTAAAAGCATGTCATGGTTCATGTATGAGCAATATCACACTGTTCTCACTATACAAGAAATACACCTGTATAGGGTCATTCTGTCACCCTATAGCAAATAATACTCAATACGATGCTACTCCATAAACAGAGGGCTGTGAAGTGAAAAGAAGACAGGAAGGAGAAACAGAACCTGTTCAGCTTAAACTGATCTTTCTTTCTATTTTATATTGGAGTATAGTTGATTTACAATGTTGGGTCAATTTCTGGTTTACAGCAAAGTCATGTATTTACACATATTCATGTATCTAGTCTTTTCTAGATTCTTTCTCATATAAGTTATTACAGAATATGGAGTAGAGTTCTCTGTGCTATATACAGTAGGTCCTTGTTGACTAATTTATAAATGGTGGTATGTATATATCAATTCTGATCTCCTAATTATCTCTCCCCTCAACCTTTCCCCTTTGGTAACCATACATTTGTTTTCTAAGCCTATGAGTCTGTTTCTGTTTGGGAAGTAGCTTCATTTGTAGCATTTTTTTTTTAGATTCCATATATAAGTAACATCATATGACATTTGTCTTTCTCTGACTTGCTTCCTTTAGTGTGATAATCTCTAGGTCCATCCATGTTGCTGCAAATGGCATTATT
>SJYW01037526.1:0-18188 GCA_006410735.1 Raphicerus campestris | reverse complement strand
CAGAGACATTACTTTGCCAAGAAAGGTCCATCTAGTAAAAGCTATGGTTTTTCCAGTAGTCATGTATGGATGTGAGAGCTGGACTATAAAGAAAACTGAGCACCAAAGAAATGATGCTTTTGAACTGTGGTGTTGGGGAAGACTCTTGAGAATCCCTTGGACTACAAGGAGATCCAACCAGTCCATCCTAAAGGAGATCAGTCCTGGGTGTTCATTGGAAGGACTGATGTTGAAGCTGAAACTCCAATACTTTGGCCACTTGATGTGAAGAGCTGACTCATTTGAAAAGACCCTGATGCTGGGAAAGATTGAGGGCAGAAGGAGAAGAGGACAACAGAGGATGAGATGGCTGGATGGTATCAGTGACTCAATGGACATGGGTCTGGGTGGACTCCGGGAGTTGGTGATGGACAAGGAGGCCTGGCTTGCTGTGGTTCATTGGGTCACAAAGAGTTGGACATGACTGAGTGACTGAACTGAACTGATGCAAAGAACCAACTCATTTGAAAAGACCTGATACTTGGAAAGATTGAGGACAGGAGGAGAGGGTAATGAGAGGATGAGATGGTTGGATGGCATCACCTTAGTGATGAACATGAGTTTGAACAGTCCCTGGGAATTGATGATGAACAGGGAAGCCTGGAGTGCTTCAGTCCATGGTGTTAGAAAGAGTCAGACACGACTGAGCGACTGAACTGAACCGAACTGAGGGGCAGGGCTCAGTTCCTTCTCCTCAACTTTCCTGTAAACCTAAAACTTCACTAAAAGGTAATGTATAAGTAAAAGAAAAAAAGAAAACCCAGAAAATTTAGATGAAGTTGACCTCTTCTCAGTTCAGGACATAATTCTCCCCTTAAAAATTTAAAGTTCCACTGGATGAGACAAATGTGGATGGATGTTCATCTGTCTTTCAGCCAGTCCCTCAAATAATTAGACTCCCAAATCTTCCACTTTCCTTTCATCAAAGTTAGGCATTCTCAGACTGGAAGGGAATTGGATTTCACGTAAATTGTGTCGCTGGATTATGACTTGAAGCCCAGGCTACCATGAATTACCACGGACAGGGTTAGCCGGCTGAAATGAATGATTCATTTACTCCTAAACCTTCCATGAAATAGTAATTGCAGCCACCTCTTCCTTCTGCTAAATGTTTTGCCAAAACTAAGGACAAATCACAAGGATTCTGCTAGTTTCTTGATGAGGTATTAGGAAACCTAGATATTAACCATGATTTCCAAAGGCTTATTTATGTCCATCTTCTAAGATAGATGCAGTGACTACTTAGTATCTGTCAAACAGTTTATACATGCCAGATATTATTTTAACTTATTTATTATATTGTATAATTTCCTAACAACAGTGTGAAGTACTTATTAAAGTCCCTATTTTACAGATGAAGAAGCTGGAGTTCAGAGAAGTTATACAATATTCCCCAGGTCACATTGCCTGGTATTTATGATTTCTCATTTTAAAGCCCATTCTCCGGGTATAAGAGAAAGTCAGCATTGTTTATGTGGATTTCTGGTAGAAATACACTACCTGAGTTTAATTATGGGGAAATATGTCTAAAATCAGGGCACTGATTTCATTGATTGCAAGGTGACTACTCTGTATTCTCCAGGGATGTTGGGGTCATGGAGGACTAAGCAGGGTCTGAAATAATTCCAGATGAACTATCACTAGAGAGACATGACAGCATAGGATCTTAGACTGATCCTGGTCCAGGAAAATAACATGTGTATGTGTGTGCATTGTGGGGCGGGGTGAGGGTGTAACAAGCAATTGGCAAGATTAGAAGGTTTGTAGATTAGATAATATTATTGTGCACATATTGATTTCCCAGATTTTGATCATTGCATGCACTGTGCTTATATCAGAGTATCTATCAGAGTATCTTAGCCTTTGAGGAACTGTCTTAGAAGTAAGAGAAAATCATGTTTACAACATACTCTCAATACACACACACAAGGATTTTGCCTGTATTATCCCTGTCTTTGAAAGATCCTATAACAAAAAGCCCATGGAGAAGAAAATAACAGCTCACTCCAGTATTCTTGCCTGGGAAATCCCATGGACAGAGGAGCCTGGTGGACTACAGTCCATGGGGTCACAAAAGAGTTGAACCCAACTTAGTGACTAAACAACAACACGGGAAAGAGCAATAGCAATTTGGTCTCTAAGTTACTGTCCTTATGTGCCAAATAAAGAAACAAAGCAGGAAAATGATTCATTTTGTTTAATTTTGATGAAAATGTATTCAGTGCCTTCCCAGTATTATTAAACGTCAAAAAAAAATTAAGTTCAGAACCCCTACCCTTGAGGAATATATACTGTTTTTCAACTTTAATTGACTACAGTCTAATATACAGAGGTTTTATCTAAGGCTGAAGTGAAGTGAAAGTCGCTTTGCTGCTGCCACCGCTGCTGCTGCTGCTGCTAAGTTGCTTCNATACTGTTTTTCAACTTTAATTGACTACAGTCTAATATACAGAGGTTTTATCTAAGGCTGAAGTGAAGTGAAAGTCACTTTGCTGCTGCCGCCGCTGCTGCTGCCACTGCTGCTGATGATGCTAAGTTGCTTCAGTCGTGTCTGACTATGTGCAGTCCCATAGATGACAGCCCACCAGGCTCCACCGTCCCTGGGATTCTCCAGGCAAGAACACTGGAGTGGGTTGCATTTCCTTCTCCAATGCATGAAAGTGAAAAATGAAAGTGAAGTCACTCAGTCGTGTCTGACACTTCGCAACCCCATGGACTGCAGCCCACCAGGCTCCTCCATTGATGGGATTTTCCAGGCAAGAGTACTGGAGCGGGGTGCCATGGCCTTCTCCAAAAGTCACTCAGTTGTGTCCAACTCTTTGCAACCCTATGGACTATAAAGTCCACGGAATTCTCCAGGCCAGAATACTGGAGTGGGTAGCCTTTCCCTTCTCCAGGTGATCTTCCCAACCCAGGGATCAAACCCAGGTCTCCCACATTGTAGGCAGATTCTTTACTAGCTGAGTCACAAGAGAAGCCCTGTCTAAGGCTAAATGATTCTATAAACCTCAAATAGAATCACACTGTTGTAAAAGATTAAAATAAGAAGATAACAAAGAATTCCAGCTTGGCCACTTTATTCACAAGCAGGTATTTTCAAACTAACATTTAGACTGAGATTGAATCTGTATCTGTTACTAACACTATAATGTCATTTGTCATTAAGGGCAATTAATTTGAACAACTAACTTAAGCCATTCTCACGTTTAAGTTGGGCTCATCTGATATTTGACTACCATATCTCCAATACTTAGATTAGAACCCAGGATATACAATGTTTGATAGAAATGTGTTGAATAAACAGAGGTTGAGACAGTGTGATGTTGTCAAGGTACAAACATACACACAGGTTTAATGCTTCAGAGCATGGAAAACCAGTTTGCATTCATTATATTCCAGGGACAAATTTTACTTCCAGCCTCCGGAAGTCACTTTTGGGTAAGTGATATGGAACAATGCATTTTCCAAAATGACTTCATAAACCAAGCTTAATTAGGCAGAAATAACTTTCTCAAACAGTGTCAGTCCCCCCAACACCTGGCTTTACAGCTGTCTGCTGACATGATGCTCACATGACACCGTGGTTTTTTACCTGACACTTGACTGAATTCGTTTTGATCTTGAATGAAGGACTTCATTCCAGGTATGAAGTTTGTCTCCACTATCTTAGATGATAGACTGTAAAGTATTCCTATTTCTGCCATTTCTGAAATGCCTTTTATCCACTATGTGGGCATGGTTGGACAGATGTTTCACCAGTCCTGGGTCATCAAGACTGCTTGCATGTGGCTCAACTGCTCGGGAAATAACTTTTGGAGGACTCACTCCAGCAGGTCTAGCTGCTCTATCTTCATGTAATATTTGCCATCACCTGGCATTTCAGATTATAAATGTTATGTGACTCCCTTGGTGCTGAAAGGAGGTTTGGAAGCATGTGTGTAGATCCTGTTAGTCATGTGTTTCTATGGTTATTTATAAATATTATGACCAATCTTATTCAATATATGATGATTACAAATTATTCAGTTTTAATTGCCAGGAGCTGTTTTCATTCAGAGGTCATTTAGAAGGGTTTTCAGATTCAGTTCTCTCTGATGAATGTAATTTGCCAGACTGAAATATTCATGGAGCCAAGATTTTGGCAATAAGATCGAAATTTGGAACACAGCTTAATTTGAAGAATGAGAAGAGAATAGATAAGTGCAAAAAGAGGAATCTTTGGTTGACTATGTGTTTGAGAAAGTTTTTATTTACGAGCATGGGAAAATAACTCTAATGAAAAACTCATCATTGCTTTGTGGATCCAGGGAAAGTCTATTGTACCATAGGTCCTTTGTAGATCTAAAGTTACCCAAGATGGAATTAGAAAGTTTCTCATATCCTTGCAGACTGCATCATTGGCAAAGACTACTTTACACATTCAATAAAAATAATACTAGGTAAAATGAAAACATTGGAACAGGAAGAGAATTCAACAGAGTCTGCTGAGAAAGCCAGCTGATGCTTTGTGTAGAATATACAAAGTTAGCTTTGAACCACGAGCCAGGTTTAAGTTAGCTCAGGGCTGGGAACACATCTTAGAGTTGTAAGGATATTAACTGAATAAGTCTTAAAGTAAAAGCATTAAGAGCCAGGCTTGTCTGCAACACAAACATAAGACAGAGAAAAATAATTCATTCCAAATTGAGGCAGAGTAGTGAAAAGACTCTCATTCTATTCCGTGAGTATCTATTTCGGTGAATATCCCTCTTATTGCTAAATATAACAGATGCAACCATAATAAGTATTAACAACTTTAATAAGTTGATGTATGGTAAAACCAATACAATATTGTAAAGTGATTAGCCTCCAATTAAAATAAATAAATTTAAATTTAAAAAAATAAGCTGCTACTGTAAATAGCCAGGGCTATGCAACTTTTTTCAAATATGTTTTTGTTTTTTTACTTTACAGTATTGTATTGGTTTCTTTGCATTTACACACCAAGAGNGTTGATGTATGGCAAAACCAATACAATATTGTAAAGTAATTAGCCTCCAATTAAAATAAATAAATTTAAATTAAAAAAATAAGCTGCTACTGTAAATAGCCAGGGCTATGCAACTTTTTTCAAATGTGTTTTTGTTTTTTTACTTTACAGTATTGTATTGGTTTTTTTGCATTTGCACACCAAGAGTCTTTGACACATCTCTTCATTTGGTGAATGTGTTAACATGTTTTCCATAAGCATGGCAGGATTACTTTTTCTTTCTCCCTCTTTTCCTTTTTTCTTTCTTTTTTCTCTCTTTTCCTTCTTTCTATTTTCTCTTTTTCTTTTCTTTCTCTTTTGTCCCTCCCCTTCTTGTGCCTTTTCTTTCTCTCTCTTTCTTGTTCCCTCCCTGCATTCTTTCTGCTTTCTTTTTCTTTTTTTTCCTATTAGGTCCTCTGCCTTAGGCAAGAAGAAGGACTCAAAATTCAAGAAAGAAGTATTAACTTTGAATTCTCCTCTTTTACCAGCTAACCCTTCCCTGGGTCTATCTGCCTATCGATCTATCTATCTGTCTTTCTTTCTATTTACCTTTCTTTCTTTCTATAATTACCTACCTACCTACTTGTTTGCTTCTATCTGCACCTATATGTTCATATATGTAGGCATATATACACGTATATATACTTCTGCTCTGCTACTAAAAAAATGAAATCTAAAAATATGTGTTCCAATTCTTCCAGCTCAGATTCAAAAGAGCTAGACTGTTAACCCATATTTTAATGNTACCTACCTACCTACTTGTTTGCTTCTATCTGCACCTATATGTTCATATATGTAGGCATATATACACGTATATATACTTCTGCTCTGCTACTAAAAAAATGAAATCTAAAAATATGTGTTCCAATTCTTCCAGCTCAGATTCAAAAGAGCTAGACTGTTAACCCATATTTTAATGTGCAATTAAACCATGTTTTTCTAAGGATTAAATAATTATTGAAGGCAGACAAATAATTATACTTAAATTTTTAATGTATTTTTTCAATTTTAAAATTTAAATTCTTTTTTAAATTTATTTATTTTAATTGGAGGCTAATTAAATTCTTATTATGACCATTGATTCTGTTTTTTCATATATGGGAGTGTAACCAAATCAAAAGTGAATCTGTTTAAATAAAGATGTCAATAAGCAATTCTATAGGTGGCCGNCTTTACTAGCTGAGTCACAAGAGAAGCCCTGTCTAAGGCTAAATGATTCTATAAACCTCAAATAGAATCACACTGTTGTAAAAGATTAAAATAAGAAGATAACAAAGAATTCCAGCTTGGCCACTTTATTCACAAGCAGGTATTTTCAAACTAACATTTAGACTGAGATTGAATCTGTATCTGTTACTAACACTATAATGTCATTTGTCATTAAGGGCAATTAATTTGAACAACTAACTTAAGCCATTCTCACGTTTAAGTTGGGCTCATCTGATATTTGACTACCATATCTCCAATACTTAGATTAGAACCCAGGATATACAATGTTTGATAGAAATGTGTTGAATAAACAGAGGTTGAGACAGTGTGATGTTGTCAAGGTACAAACATACACACAGGTTTAATGCTTCAGAGCATGGAAAACCAGTTTGCATTCATTATATTCCAGGGACAAATTTTACTTCCAGCCTCCGGAAGTCACTTTTGGGTAAGTGATATGGAACAATGCATTTTCCAAAATGACTTCATAAACCAAGCTTAATTAGGCAGAAATAACTTTCTCAAACAGTGTCAGTCCCCCCAACACCTGGCTTTACAGCTGTCTGCTGACATGATGCTCACATGACACCGTGGTTTTTTACCTGACACTTGACTGAATTCGTTTTGATCCTGAATGAAGGACTTCATTCCAGGTATGAAGTTTGTCTCCACTATCTTAGATGATAGACTGTAAAGTATTCCTATTTCTGCCATTTCTGAAATGCCTTTTATCCACTATGTGGGCATGGTTGGACAGATGTTTCATCAGTCCTGGGTCATCAAGACTGCTTGCATGTGGCTCAACTGCTCGGGAAATAACTTTTGGAGGACTCACTCCAGCAGGTCTAGCTGCTCTATCTTCATGTAATATTTGCCATCACCTGGCATTTCAGATTATAAATGTTATGTGACTCCCTTGGTGCTGAAAGGAGGTTTGGAAGCATGTGTGTAGATCCTGTTAGTCATGTGTTTCTATGGTTATTTATAAATATTATGACCAATCTTATTCAATATATGATGATTACAAATTATTCAGTTTTAATTGCCAGGAGCTGTTTTCATTCAGAGGTCATTTAGAAGGGTTTTCAGATTCAGTTCTCTCTGATGAATGTAATTTGCCAGACTGAAATATTCATGGAGCCAAGATTTTGGCAATAAGATCGAAATTTGGAACACAGCTTAATTTGAAGAATGAGAAGAGAATAGATAAGTGCAAAAAGAGGAATCTTTGGTTGACTATGTGTTTGAGAAAGTTTTTATTTACGAGCATGGGAAAATAACTCTAATGAAAAACTCATCATTGCTTTGTGGATCCAGGGAAAGTCTATTGTACCATAGGTCCTTTGTAGATCTAAAGTTACCCAAGATGGAATTAGAAAGTTTCTCATATCCTTGCAGACTGCATCATTGGCAAAGACTACTTTACACATTCAATAAAAATAATACTAGGTAAAATGAAAACATTGGAACAGGAAGGGAATTCAACAGAGTCTGCTGAGAAAGCCAGCTGATGCTTTGTGTAGAATATACAAAGTTAGCTTTGAACCACGAGCCAGGTTTAAGTTAGCTCAGGGCTGGGAACACATCTTAGAGTTGTAAGGATATTAACTGAATAAGTCTTAAAGTAAAAGCATTAAGAGCCAGGCTTGTCTGCAACACAAACATAAGACAGAGAAAAATAATTCATTCCAAATTGAGGCAGAGTAGTGAAAAGACTCTCATTCTATTCCGTGAGTATCTATTTCGGTGAATATCCCTCTTATTGCTAAATATAACAGATGCAACCATAATAAGTATTAACAACTTTAATAAGTTGATGTATGGTAAAACCAATACAATATTGTAAAGTGATTAGCCTCCAATTAAAATAAATAAATTTAAATTTAAAAAAATAAGCTGCTACTGTAAATAGCCAGGGCTATGCAACTTTTTTCAAATATGTTTTTGTTTTTTTACTTTACAGTATTGTATTGGTTTCTTTGCATTTGCACACCAAGAGTCTTTGACACATCTCTTCATTTGGTGAATGTGTTAACATGTTTTCCATAAGCATGGCAGGATTACTTTCTCTTTCTCCCTCTTTTCCTTTTTTCTTTCTTTTTTCTCTCTTTTCCTTCTTTCTATTTTCTCTTTTTCTTTTCTTTCTCTTTTGTCCCTCCCCTTCTTGTGCCTTTTCTTTCTCTCTCTTTCTTGTTCCCTCCCTGCATTCTTTCTGCTTTCTTTTTCTTTTTTTTCCTATTAGGTCCTCTGCCTTAGGCAAGAAGAAGGAGTCAAAATTCAAGAAAGAAGTATTAACTTTGAATTCTCCTCTTTTACCAGCTAACCCTTCCCTGAGTCTATCTGCCTATCGATCTATCTATCTGTCTTTCTTTCTATTTACCTTCTTTCTTTCTATAATTACCTACCTACCTACTTGTTTGCTTCTATCTGCACCTATATGTTCATATATGTAGGCATATATACACGTATATATACTTCTGCTCTGCTACTAAAAAAATGAAATCTAAAAATATGTGTTCCAATTCTTCCAGCTCAGATTCAAAAGAGCTAGACTGTTAACCCATATTTTAATGTGCAATTAAACCATGTTTTTCTAAGGATTAAATAATTATTGAAGGCAGACAAATAATTATACTTAAATTTTTAATGTATTTTTTCAATTTTAAAATTTAAATTCTTTTTTAAATTTATTTATTTTAATTGGAGGCTAATTAAATTCTTATTATGACCATTGATTCTGTTTTTTCATATATGGGAGTGTAACCAAATCAAAAGTGAATCTGTTTAAATAAAGATGTCAATAAGCAATTCTATAGGTGGCCGGTATCTATGACAAAAAAAAATTAGAGGAGAAAACAAGTACGATAAGGTTGGAAACACCACACTAAACATTAGTGCCTCCTACTGTAGGTTAAGAGGAAATAAATCTGTTTTCTGGACTCAAAAATATTTTTGAAACAAATCTTAATAAAAGTATTTCCAAATCCCTCCTCCCTTTGTATTATTTTACAGATGAGAAAATCTGGGGTCAGAGGCTGTTGAAGTTACACAAACTTTTGGGAAAGCTGGATTCAGCACTGTATTTTGGATTCCTTGTGTTACTGAACATAAGTTCTTGTGCCCAATGCACAGTAAAGTCAAACAAACCAAAAATATTAAAGTTTGGAGCAGAGAAAGTTTTATTACAAGGCTATACAAAGAGATAGTTGGCTCATGGGGTAAATGTTCCTAACTCCCCAAAGGTTTTCAGCAAAGCCCTTTAAAAGGCAAGGAGAGGGATAGGACATAAGTGCTTTGTTACTGCAAACTTCTTGGGTGTCAGATTCCTTTGTTCTTTCAACTGTCCACAAAGGTCAGCTCATGTCCACATGTGTCTCATAAACTTCCAACAAGACAAAAGCTATTCTCTGTTCTGCAGCTTTTTATCTCTTCATGAATGGGCTCTTAAAGGTCAGAGCCCTGAGAATAAGTTGTCCTGTATAGTTCAGGCTACAAGCAATATTTTTTTACAAAAGATGCAGAGTCAGAATGACTAAGCACAGGCAACAGAGCACAAAGTTTAAAAGGAAGAGATCTAATATGGAGTCCGATTTCTTTTTCCTTATTATACATGCAGGGGTTTAGCAGGAGGGTGTGTATTTTACCCATAGGTTTCAGGGACAGAATGTGGATCAAGAATTCCTCTGGGAAAATGCCAGAAAAATAGCTGTCACTACTGATCTGGAATCCATTTCAATAAGCAAATCTTATACAGATAAAGGTATGACAATAGACTAATGAGAGTTTTTCTTCAAAGTGTTTAAAGGTTATGCATTCAATAGAGAGTGATTTTCACAGTCATCACTCCTGAAGCTTTTACTCTCCATCCTGTTATCTTGATATAGTCAAAAATATGTTTGGTTCTCCCACTGGCTGAGGCTTAAGCCCACAAATCNCATTTCAATAAGCTAATCTTATACAGATAAAGGTATGACAATAGACTAATGAGAGTTTTTCTTCCAAGTCTTTAAAGGTTATGCATTCAATAGAGAGTGATTTTCAAAGTCATCACTCCTGAAGCTTTTACTCTCCATCCTGTTATCTTGATATAGTCAAAAATATGTTTGGTTCTCCCACTGTCTGAGGCTTAAGCCCACAAATANGAGTTTTTCTTCCAAGTCTTTAAAGGTTATGCATTCAATAGAGAGTGATTTTCACAGTCATCACTCCTGAAGCTTTTACTCTCCATCCTGTTATCTTGATATAGTCAAAAATATGTTTGGTTCTCCCACTGGCTGAGGCTTAAGCCCACAAATCTATGCATCAACAAAGACATAGCAAATGCCTGTTATGTGCTAGCCCTGTGTAGGGGCAGTGGATCCCACAAGAAGGTAAAGTCTGATCTCGAGTAGTCTAGGCCTGCAGCAGCTTGAAGCAGGATTTTGGTTCCTGGCCAGAAACTGAGTTTGGACCACAGTGGTGAGAATGCTGAATCCTAGCCACTAGACCAGTAGGTGACAAGGCCCTGGCCCTTTGGCTTTACAGAAAGAATTCTCACAAAAATGGAAAGTAGTTAATCAAGTGAAGTGTTTATTAGAAGTAAAAAAGTACAGTACATGTGGATGGACACATGGGCAGACTCAGAGCAAGTTGTACCCTCTTGTCAGTTTAAATCACTTATATGGAGCCTTTCTTTCAGGTTTTCTTTGGCCAATCATTTTGACTGCCTGGTTCTGAGTCTGTTTTTGGTGTATCTCTGGATCCTCCCATGTGTGTGCATGCATCTCTCAACCAAGATGGATTCCAGCATAGAGATCTATGGGTAGATTAACATTATTCCCCTTTTGACCTCCAAGGAACTTGATTTAGAGAATGAGAAACATGTGGTTTTTATATTTTATCTGGGCAGGACCTAGCCTCTTTTATTGTCTTGCTCTGTCCACAAGGGACGAACTCCAGCTGCTCAGTCTGGGGCCAATTTATCTCCTGCCTCAGGGCCATCTTCTGAAAGCTCAGATTCAAGTGGACAACACTGGCTATCCACAGTTAAATTAATCAATGTCTATACAATAACTCACTAACATTAAGCTACAAGGAAAATTAAAGGGTGTCATGGTACAGTGAGAGAAAGGTCTGAGTTTCCACAAGGTAGTCGTGACAAAGACATTTTGATGAAGAGGAATTTAAGCTGAGGATTGATAATAGAGGCAAACCATAGTGAGATCTGATGGGAAAAAAAAATATTCCATATAGAGAAAAAGCAAAGAAGTGGCTGTGTTTTGAGACTTGAAAAGATGTTAAACCTTGATATTTTAAAGATGAAAAAGTAGCTGCTGATAAGGAGGAGAATGAGCCAGATTATACAGGCACATATAATTCATGACTAACAGCATAGTTTTTATCCTAAGAACAATGAACATAAGCAGAAAACTGACATAAGTTGTTGTTGTTGTTGTCATTGTTGTTGTTATTTTTAATCCTTCTGGCTGTGATGACAAATAAATCATAAGGGTACCCCAAAAAATGATGAAACCAATCTGTAGTCTATTGAGAAGTTTGGGTAAAACATGAAGGTAATATTGATAGAACAGGAGTTCTCAAGATTGAGTAAAATAGATGGAATTGAGGTACATTTTTGAGAGCAAATTGACAGGACTTGCTAATAAATTAAATGTGGAGACTGAGGGCAAAGGAAGAGTCAAGAATGACTTGCAGTTTTCTGGCTTCAGTAACTGAATCAATGGTGGTACCATTTACAAAGATGGGAAAATAACTGAGGCAAGCCAGGCTAGAGGAGGAAGCTAAGAGCAATGTTTAGGTCATAGTAGCCTTTAAATGCTTATGAGATATCCAAGTAAAAATGCCAAATGGATAATTGAATGTTGGAGTCTCAGGTTTATAGGAAACATGTGGCCTGAAGGTAGAAAGTTGAACACTCTTAGTCTATAGTTAGGCTAAAGCTCTGGAAGAGAATACACATTTATCTTTCCCAAACCAAGCCATACACAGTACTTTCCATTTGCCTTCAAATTTGAATCACTGATCTCTCAACTCTAGCTGCTCCCATATCCACTTTACTTTCTAGATTTCCTTCCTCTATAAAGTTGTATCTTCTAAAAGTTTTTGAGCTCCCAAATGAAGCACTGCAAAGACTAACAAAGTTTTGTTAAGAGAACACACTGGTCATAGCAAACACATACTTCCAACAATAAAACAGATGTCTGTAAACATGGAAATCCCCAGATGGTCAATACTGAAATCAGATTGATTATATTCTTTGCAGCTCAAGATGGAGAAGTTCTATACAGTCAACAAAAAACAAGACCTGGAACTGACTATGTCTCTGATCATCAGCTCATTATTGAAAGATTCAGGCTTAAATTGGAGAAAGTAGGAAAAACCACTTGGCCATTCAGATATGACTTAAATTAATTCCCTTATGATTATATAATGGAGGTAATGAGTAGAATCAAGAGATTAGATCTGGTAGACAGAATGCCTGAAGAACTATGGACAGAGGTTCATAACACTTTACAAGAAGCAGTGACCAAAATCATTCCAAGAAAAAGAAATGCAAAAAGGCAAAGTAATGGTCTGAGGAAGACTTACAAATAGTTAAGGAAAGAAGACAAGCCAAATGCAAAGGAGAAAGGGAAAGATATACACAACTGAAGGCAGAGTTCCACAGAATAGCAAGGAGAGATTGTTTTAAAAGACTTCTATGTGAACAATACAAAGACATAGAGGAAAATAATAGAATGGGAAAGACTAGCGATCTCTTCAAGAAAATTGGTGATACTGAGGGAACATTTTATGCAAGGATGATTAATAGAGGACAGAAGTGGCAAGGACATAAAAGAAGCTAAAGAGATGGAAGAGGTGGCAAGAATACACAGAACTATACAAAAAAAGTCTTAATGATCCAGATACGCATGATGGTGTGATCATTCACTTAGAACCAGACATAATGGAATGTGAAGACAAATGGGCTTTAGGAAGCATTGCTATAAACATAGCTAGTGATGATGATGAAATTCCAGCTGAGCTATTTGAAATCCTAAAAGCTGATGCGGTTAATGTGCTGCACTCAATATGTAAACAAATTTAGAAAACTCAACAGTAGCCACAAAGGTCACTTTTCATTCCAAAACCAAACAAGAGTAATGACAAAGAAGATTCAAACTATGGTATATATGAGCTCATTTCACATGCTAACAAGGTAATTCTCAAAATTCTTAAAGCTAGGCTACAGCAGTACATGAACCAAGAACTCCTAGATATTCAAGCTGGATTTAGAAAAGGCAGAGGTACCAGAGATCAAATTGCCAACATCCACTGGATCATAGAGGAAGCAAGGGAATTCCAGAACATTTTCTGCTTCATTGACTACACTAAAGTCTTTGACTGTGTGGGTCACAAAAATCTGTGAAAAATTCTGAAAGAGATGGGAATACCAGACTACCTAACCTGCTCTTGAGAAACCTCTATGCAGGTCAAAAAGCAATAGTCAAAACTGGATACAGAGCAATGGACTGGTTCAAAATTGAGAAAGGAGTTCATCAAGGCTGTATATGGTCACTCTGCTTATAAGTCTGTATATTGTCACTCTGCTTATTTAATTTATATGCAGAGTCCATCATGCCAAATGCTGGACTGGATGAATCACAAGCTGAAATCAAGATTGCTGGGAGAAGTATCAACAACCTCAGATATTCAGATGATACCACTCTAAAAGCAGAAAGTGAAAAGGAACTAAAGAGTCTCTTGATCTGGGTGAAAGAGAATGAAATCGCTGGCTTAAAGCTCTACGTTCAAAAAATGAAGATCCTGGCATCCAGTTCCATCAATTCATGGCAAATAGATGGGGAAAAAATGGAAACAGTGATAGATTATATTTTCTTTTATTTATCTTCTTTCTTTTATTTTCTTTATTTTCAGTGATCCAAAATCACTGTGGATGGTGACTTCAGCCATGAAAGTAAAAGACTGTTGCTCCTTGGGAGGAAAGCTATGACAAAACTAGTCAGTATATTAAAAAGCAGACCCATCACTTTGCCAACAAAGGTCAGTATAGCAAAGCTATGGTTTTTCCAGTAGTCATATATGGGTGTCAGATTTGGACCATAAAGAAGGTCGAATGCCGAAGAACTGAAGGTTCTGAACTGTGGTTCTTGAGAAGACTCTTAAGAGTCCCTTGGAGAGCAAGGAGATCAAACCATTCAATACTAAAGGAAATCAAACCTGAATATTCATTGGAAGGACTGATGCTGAAGCTGAACCTCCAGTCCTTTGGCCACCTGATGCAAAGCTCTAACTTACTGGAAAAGACCCTGGTGCTGGGAAAGATTAGGGGACGGAGGAGAACGGGGCTTCAGAAGATGAGATGTTTGGATCGCATGATCAACACAATGAACATAAGTCTGAGCAAACTTTGGGAAATAGTGAAGGACAGAGAAGTCTGGTGTGCTTTAGCCCATGTGGTTGCCGAGTTGAACGCAACTTAGTGACTGAACAACAGTAACAAAATTTCCACTTGTCCCTTCAGGCTAACCAGAAAAGAGCCACATGGGCCCTTCTCTTTCAGGTGATTTTAACTACACAATGGGGGGCGGGGAGGGGGGAACCACTGCAAACCACAACAAAAACCCCTGAGATTGGTTTTCAGTGAAAGCTTAAAGTTGTTTTTTTTGTGGTTTTTTTTTTTTTTTTCTCTCCCTACTATAAGTGAAGTTCCTCTTGGGACCATTTGCTCCTGATTTCTTTCTTGATCTTAAACAGAAAGTTCCATTTATCCTTCATCTGTAGTTCTGTAATAGGGAAGAAAAAACATGATTCCATGTTGGATCTGTTTCTTTTACTTTAACCTTTGTGCTCTGTTGCCTGGACTTAGTCATGTTGACTCTGTACTTTTGTAAAAGAACTTTGCCTACAGCCTAAAATACACAAAAGAGCCTATTTTCAAAGTTCTGACCATTAAAGTATAACATTCTTCCATTCAGATAGAGATAAAAATTTGTAGCACAGAGAATAATATTTGTCTAATTAAAGGTTTTCAAGAATATCATAACCTCATCTATGCAGACAGGTGCAAGATTCTGACACCATGAAGTCTGCAACAACTGATCACATCCCCTCCCCTTTAAACACAAAAGAAGCCAATTCTAACTCAGGTAAGATGGTTCTCTAGGACATGAACCAGCCATTTTCTTGACCTGCTGGCTTTCTGAATAAAGTTATTATTCTTGTCCCAACAACTTGTCTCCTAGTGATCAGAACAAGTTTGGACTTAGTGAGCAGAACAAGTTTGAACTCAGTAACAGTTCTATTATTCTCGTGCATGTTCTAAGTTTTTTCATGGTGAAATTCATGTTGACTCAGAATTCCAGATGTTGAGGTCTGAAGAAGTCCTCAAAGACTAGTTCAACCTGCTCATGTTACATATGAAAAAACAAATATATAAAAAGTATAAGTGACTGACAAACACTGTGGCTCTAATATGGACTTTTTATTATTTATATTCTCTAATTTATAGAGAATAAATTGCTCATTGCTGAATAGATTGTTCTTTCTCTGCCCTAGACTACACAAATGCAGCTGACTCATTTCACCTTGTAAGTTCCTGGAAAATGAAAGGCTTCAATTTCATTTCTAATTACACTTTTTAAAGCTACAGAGACCTGCCTGTAAGTTCACTCTACTATAGGGCCCAGAATTGTTTCTCATTAAAGCTGGCCTCTTCTGAAAGTCAGACATTCACAGAGATTCCACAGGAAGAGGGCCTCTAAGACAGTTTATCTTACTATCTTATTAGGGTATATCATGACTCCAGTAGGAAATGCATAAAATAATTTATATAATAAGCTTTACAATCTTATGCTTTGCATTTTGGAGATCTACAATATTTTATCCCATATTCATTTTGTTCTTTTTAATGATTGATTCCAAACATTCTCAGCTAAGAAGTTTTGAAAATGCAGAAAAGTACAAAGAAAGCAAAATTATCTATTCCCTTACAAGACTTAGGTAATTACTTCATATTTTGTACTTCTTTCCAGATCTTCTTCCATGAATATAGGTTTGTACATGGGTTTTTCTTGTCTGTTTAGCTATGTAGATAATATTTTCATGTATGTTTTCATTTTTCCATATGTATGTATAAACATATATACATAAAATATTTATATTATTTGTGTTCTCTAATTTTTTAATAAGGGATGTAACCCCTAGCAAAATGCATAGCACATTATAAGCTCCCTGTAAATTCTGATTCTCTTATTATTTTAATCAAAGATACAGAGTGTTGAAGCAAAGGTAAGAGTGTTCTTTGGACAGGGCTGTGGGATGCGCTCACAGAGCAAAAGTTGAGACCAGAAGATTTAATGACTCTCACAATTTAGGGCTAGAACCATAAGTGCATGAGCAAAATGACTAGTATTTGTATCTCTGAAAAGCCTGAACCCAGACTGGGAATGACAACAAAATCAACTAAGGTCACACCTCTGCTTTGAGAATGAGCTGTAGTACAGAGCATGCTTGCCTCAAGAGGGATGGGAAACTCATCTCAAATTTAAATTTAATTCCCAAGGCTTTAAAATATAGAAAATTTGACTTTTCTCATAACTACCATCATCTTCCAAACACCCATACTTCTCTGAGCCCTTATTTGCCTAAGTTTTGCTTTCTAGAAATGATAGATGTTATTCTAGAGATGTAGGGGGAAGAGAGAACATCAGCATGCAAATGATGGGAATTCTAAGGTCAAGGATACCAAAATTCCTGGAAACACTCTACTGTTTAAACAGTTTACTATGTAAAAACTTTGGATACGAGTCTTTATTTCCCTTTCCCTGTAATGTAATATATTTGCATTCATTTACACAAAATACTACAATCAGATTATTTTCAGCATCCAACAGCTGTAAGTCACTTCCAGTGAGGAATATTGATTCCTTGATACCTCAATACACTTTTCATCTTATCTATAGGCATTATTATAATTTAAAAATTATTTTTAAAAAACGCACATCTTCTTTTCCTGTCATTATTTCATGGCCTCCCTCATCTGTTCATTCATTCTTGAAACTAAAAGCCTACCTTTGACATTAAGACCATATCTGACTTAGTTGTGCAGCAGATGCTTTCTGCATATTGACATATTTGCCATCATCACATTGCTTTTTCTTCCATATGTATTTTACTTCTCTTGAACAAAAAGTATGTAATGGTCTTAATAGATAATTAGTGTGCCATAATCCAGTGATCGAAGAAGGCAATGGCACCCCACTCCAATAGTCAGATACGACTGAACGGCTTCACTTTCAGTTTTCACTTTCATGCATTGGAGAAGGAAATGGCAACCCACTCCAGTGTTATTGCCTGGAGAATCCCAGGGATGGGGGAGCCTGGTGAGCTGCCATCTATGGGGTCACACAGAGTCAGACATGACTGAAGTGACTTAGCAGCAATCCAATGATATCTGTTAAAGAAAAAGTAAACTATAACAAGATTAAAGGTTAAATATTATATCATAAACAAAATATTATGAAAAATAACGTAAAAACTTAGAGATAGGTAGTGTTATTTAAAATCTACTCTTTAGTGTCAAACATTTGAAAGTGCATAACTTCCCTAACAACCATTTATTTGATCAAGACTCTGAGGTCTTAACTGACCTCAAGCACAATACATTAACGGAAATACACTCTCCCAAGACAAAAGGGAGAAAATGCCCCAATATTCTTTGCCTTTGTCAGAGTACTGCAGAGGAACTGCCAGCATCCAGATATTCTGGAAAGACACAACAAACTCTGATCCTCTTCAGGGGCATTATACTCCTACCTGAGATATTTTTCCTCCTACTCCTTACTAATTCAACTCTTTATTCATTCTTCAAGTGTTTGCTTAAACTTCACTATCTAGAAAAAGTGTCCCAAATTCAGGGACAGATTTTTTT
>SJYW01037522.1:53886-69801 GCA_006410735.1 Raphicerus campestris | reverse complement strand
TGAGGTTTGCTGCAGAAAGGGCATCTGTCCTGTTGCTTGAATTTACTCCCGCCTTGAGTGTTTAGCCAAAGGCTTTGTCCTTGCAGTCTTTTTTTTTTTTTCTTTTGAAATAACGGTTGTTTCTGAGAGTCCTGCAAAGTAGGTCACTGTGTTTTCGGTCTGGAAAAGGAAGACCCTGAAGCTGGGGCCCTGCCCAGCCCTCTCAGAAAAGATGAAAGCTGACACTCCAGTCCCTCCTCAGGATTACAGACTAAGAGAGTTTTCTGCTTCAGTTACGTAGGTTCAGTCCTCTTGAACATGTGCATCAGGCTTCTAAATAAGAGAGGCATCGCAGGGAACTGGAAGGAGGGAGATGCTGGCTTGGTACTGAGGCCTGACTCAACAAGCTGTGTGACCTTAAACAAGTATTCACCCTCTCTGAGCCTCAGTTTCCTTGTTTATGAGATGAGAGTTATAACCTCCTTGATAAGGTGGTGGGTTTTACTCACCATGTTTCTAAGTGGCCGAGTATGGGAGCATTATTGATGAAGTCCCGCATTTGAATTTTTTCTTGAATCTTCTTAACCTAGAACCTCCAACATGGTCTTTGATGGGAAAGTTTAAACTGTAGAGACAATAATTGGCTTTTAGTGCTTTTAGTAACTTCATCCTTAGGATTGTATCAGCCATGGGAATGCTGAGGATGGGGCCATTGGAGGATGTCATATGGTAAGCAGTTCGGGACATTAGGCTATGGCTAAACTGCCAGAGATAGTGAAGGATGAGGAAGCCTGGCATGCTGCAGTGCATGGGGTCACAAAGAGTTGGATGTGACTTAGTGACTGAACAACTACAACAAGATCCACGATGCTGGGAAAACTCAAAACAATTTCAAAGCACAAGCTATTATTTTAATAAACTTTTCTGCTCTTCTATAATCAGCATTCTGAAATTTTTCTTTTGGTTCCATGCTTCTGTGGTTCTGAAAGACTGGTTACCCTGCTTCCTAGCTCCAGTTCTGTGTCTGGATGCGACAGAAAGGAGGGTTGTTTCAGAGAATACCTACTTCCCGAAGTGTTACCCTGTATGCGCAGGAGATAGGATAAGATTTTTGTTTTCCACTGCACGCTTTCATTCTGCAAATGTTTATTTAATTCCCACTGTGTGAATACACAGGGCTAGATTAGCAAAGGGTCAGTAAACTCAGAATAAGGTAGGGGAGAGAAGTCATTTCATGAGTAACTGATATAAGTCAGAATGGCTTTGATCCATGGTACAAGAGAAGTACAAACAGTGGGCAGGCATTCCACAGGGCCATCATTCCCAAGACTTATTCACTGAGGATGGGTATTAGCATCAGACCTCACCTTGGAGAGCTGTGCATTCTTAGAAAATGGCTCATTGCTTTTCAGTGTTCCACCCTGGGTTTACCTTCTACACGACAAGCTTGGGACAGAAAAACTCACCATAAAGTCGAATCTCATCCTCCTCACCCCAGTTTTTTGGTTTTTTTTTTTGGAATACCTGTTTTGTTCCAAAGTGAAAGTGAAAGTGAAAGTTGCTCAATTGTGTCCAACTCTTTGGGACTCTAGGGACTATACAGTTCATGGAATTCTCTAGGCCAGAATACTGGTGTGTGTAGCCTTTTCCTTCTCCAGGGGATCTTCCCAATCCAGGGATCGAACCCAGGTCTCCCTCATTGCAGGCAGATTCTTTACCTGCTGAGCCACAAGGAAGCCCAAGAATACTGGAGTGGGTAGCCTATCCCTTCTCCAGAAGATCTTCCCAACCCAAGAATAGAACCAGTGTCTCCTGCACTACAGGTGGACTCTTTACCAACTGAGCTATCAGGGAAGCCCCAGCCCTGTGCTAAATGCTANAGAATACTGGAGTGGGTAGCCTATCCCTTCTCCAGAAGATCTTCCCAACCCAAGAATAGAACCAGTGTCTCCTGCACTACAGGTGGACTCTTTACCAACTGAGCTATCAGGGAAGCCCCAGCCCTGTGCTAAATGCTAGAAATTTAATTTGGCCTTAGAAGAAGTTACAGTCTTTCACTGAACCTGAAATTCTGTTCTCCAACCTGGCCATCTGCCTTCTCAGCTTAACTTGACTCCAAATAACACTTAGCTGGTTTCAGAAATCAAATATTAGGTTAAAAAGACAAAACTGCTAGCAATGAATTTAGGCAAAGGAGTGTGTGTTGCAGGCTAAGAAAGTAGTTTAAAGGGTTTTCCCGAATGCTTTTAAGAAGTCAGACAGGTCCAGGGACCTCCCCTCCACTCACCAAACCTGGGAGGACACTTGTTTCGATATGAGAGCTCTGCAGATAAAATGCCCATAGCCAACAGATAAGCACCTGGCCTCAGCTCCACTCCTGCTTAACCACACCACCGAAGGTGTCATATGGCACTGCCCTGTGGGGCTCCGCAAGGAAGCTTTGTAGGGCTGGTCCTCGCCACAACTTTGGACAGTTCATCTGGCCTCGTAAGACTGCACTACAGCTGTGATTCCTGGCAAGGGTTAGGGAACTTGGCAGGGAGAAGGTTGCAAACATTTTGATTGTTTTGGTTCCAGAATCTTTCTTAATGTTAAGTGCCTGTAACTGAGTAATTTATGTCTTCTTAGAAGCAATGCAATCTCCTATTTGGTTTAGAAACAGGGTCTTGGAAAATTTCAGCCTTCAGGAGTCTTGATACTGGATTATTAAGAGGAGATGTTTGTTCATAGGTAGAAAAACTGTTCATTTTAGGGCTGGAATATTTACTCAAATGTGTGAGGCAAGGGACTTGTCTGGTGCTCCAGGGGTTAAGGCTCCTCACTTCCAACGCAGGGAATACGGGGTCTTCCCTGGTCAAGGAACTGAGATCCCACATGCTGTGTGTGCCTGTGTGCTCACTCAGTCGTGTCTGACTTTGCAACCTCTTGAACTGTAGCCCACCAGGCTCCTCTGTCCATGGGATTTCCCAGGCAAGAATACTGGAGTGGGCTGCCCTTTCCTCCTCCAGGGGATCTTCTTGACCCTGAGTCTCCTGCACCTCCTGCATTGGGAGGCAGATTATTTACAACTGAGCTACCTGGGAAGCCCTGCCACATGCTATGCATATGGCCAAAACAATTAATTAATTAATGTTTTTAAAAAATGTGCTGCTGCTGCTGCTAAGTCACTTCAGTCGTGTCCGACTCTGTGTGACCCCATAGACGGCAGCCCACCAGGTTCCCCCGTCCCTGGGATTCTCCAGGCAGGAGTACTGGAGGGGGTTGCCATTTCCTTCTCCAATGCATGAAAGTGAAAAGTGAAAGGGAAGTCGCTCAGTCGTGTCCGACCCTCAGGGACCCCATGGACTGCAGCCTACCAGGCTCCTCTGTCCATGGGATTTTCCAGGCAGGAGTACTGGAGTGGGGTGCCATTGCCTTCTTGAGGCGTGGTCATATATGGCTTGGGAAAGCCCAGATTGGACAGATGTTGACATGGAGAGAAAGCATGAGAACTACAGTCAAAGAGGAGGAGAGCAGAGGGGTTCCACAGAGGTCTGGGACCCTCTCTGTACTCCTGGGGGTCAGGTGGACCCTCATGGGGCTCTGCCAGGCCAGACAGTGCCCTCTGGCCCACATGTCTGCACGTCTGTCTCAGCTTTCTGGGGCCTGCCATCTCTTAAGTCCATCTGAGTCCCTCACCTCCCTCCATCATTGTCGGACTGCAGGAAGTGTCCACCTTTTTGACTCCCAAGCTTCATCATTTCAACCATTATTTTATCTGTTGCCAGGCAACATGCTGGGCTCTTAGCTCACCTTTTCCTTTTGACTACTCCTGAGATGCTGCAGTGGCTAAGGCTTTGAAGCCAAACTGACTTCCATTCAAATCCTGGGTCATCCCCTGGAGTGTGATCTCAAATAGCTCCCTGAGGTTTCAGGTCATCAGTCTCTCCAACTAAGGAAATAGAAGCATTAGCACTCACCTCATGTGGCTTTATGAGATTAAAATCAGAATATGTGCAGGCCCTTCTTAACTATAGTTATCAATAAAATCCTTTCAATCCCATGCAAGACTGGTTATGTCTATCTCCAGATGAGATAGAAGGTGAGGTCTGGTCAATGGCTATCATGCTAATACCAGCCAGAACCAGGATCTCAAACCAGTTCCATCCAGCTCCACAACCTTTCTGACCCCCATCTGTGTAACAGAGCACGTGTTTCTGTCTCCAAGCAAAGTCCACTTTGTCAATTCTGGCAAGTCNGAAACTCAAAACAATTTCAAAGCACAAGCTATTATTTTAATAAACTTTTCTGCTCTTCTATAATCAGCATTCTGAAATTTTTCTTTTGGTTCCATGCTTCTGTGGTTCTGAAAGACTGGTTACCCTGCTTCCTAGCTCCAGTTCTGTGTCTGGATGCGACAGAAAGGAGGGTTGTTTCAGAGAATACCTACTTCCCGAAGTGTTACCCTGTATGCGCAGGAGATAGGATAAGATTTTTGTTTTCCACTGCACGCTTTCATTCTGCAAATGTTTATTTAATTCCCACTGTGTGAATACACAGGGCTAGATTAGCAAAGGGTCAGTAAACTCAGAATAAGGTAGGGGAGAGAAGTCATTTCATGAGTAACTGATATAAGTCAGAATGGCTTTGATCCATGGTACAAGAGAAGTACAAACAGTGGGCAGGCATTCCACAGGGCCATCATTCCCAAGACTTATTCACTGAGGATGGGTATTAGCATCAGACCTCACCTTGGAGAGCTGTGCATTCTTAGAAAATGGCTCATTGCTTTTCAGTGTTCCACCCTGGGTTTACCTTCTACACGACAAGCTTGGGACAGAAAAACTCACCATAAAGTCGAATCTCATCCTCCTCACCCCAGTTTTGTTTTTTTTTTTGGAATACCTGTTTTGTTCCAAAGTGAAATTTAATTTGGCCTTAGAAGAAGTTACAGTCTTTCACTGAACCTGAAATTCTGTTCTCCAACCTGGCCATCTGCCTTCTCAGCTTAACTTGACTCCAAATAACACTTAGCTGGTTTCAGAAATCAAATATTAGGTTAAAAAGACAAAACTGCTAGCAATGAATTTAGGCAAAGGAGTGTGTGTTGCAGGCTAAGAAAGTAGTTTAAAGGGTTTTCCCGAATGCTTTTAAGAAGTCAGACAGGTCCAGGGACCTCCCCTCCACTCACCAAACCTGGGAGGACACTTGTTTCGATATGAGAGCTCTGCAGATAAAATGCCCATAGCCAACAGATAAGCACCTGGCCTCAGCTCCACTCCTGCTTAACCACACCACCAAAGGTGTCATATGGCACTGCCCTGTGGGGCTCCGCAAGGAAGCTTTGTAGGGCTGGTCCTCGCCACAACTTTGGACAGTTCATCTGGCCTCGTAAGACTGCACTACAGCTGTGATTCCTGGCAAGGGTTAGGGAACTTGGCAGGGAGAAGGTTGCAAACATTTTGATTGTTTTGGTTCCAGAATCTTTCTTAATGTTAAGTGCCTGTAACTGAGTAATTTATGTCTTCTTAGAAGCAATGCAATCTCCTATTTGGTTTAGAAACAGGGTCTTGGAAAATTTCAGCCTTCAGGAGTCTTGATACTGGATTATTAAGAGGAGATGTTTGTTCATAGGTAGAAAAACTGTTCATTTTAGGGCTGGAATATTTACTCAAATGTGTGAGGCAAGGGACTTGTCTGGTGCTCCAGGGGTTAAGGCTCCTCACTTCCAACGCAGGGAATACGGGGTCTTCCCTGGTCAAGGAACTGAGATCCCACATGCTGTGTGTGCCTGTGTGCTCACTCAGTCGTGTCTGACTTTGCAACCTCTTGAACTGTAGCCCACCAGGCTCCTCTGTCCATGGGATTTCCCAGGCAAGAATACTGGAGTGGGCTGCCCTTTCCTCCTCCAGGGGATCTTCTTGACCCTGAGTCTCCTGCACCTCCTGCATTGGGAGGCAGATTATTTACAACTGAGCTACCTGGGAAGCCCTGCCACATGCTATGCATATGGCCAAAACAATTAATTAATTAATGTTTTTAAAAAATGTGCTGCTGCTGCTGCTAAGTCACTTCAGTCGTGTCCGACTCTGTGTGACCCCATAGACGGCAGCCCACCAGGTTCCCCCGTCCCTGGGATTCTCCAGGCAGGAGTACTGGAGGGGGTTGTCATTTCCTTCTCCAATGCATGAAAGTGAAAAGTGAAAGGGAAGTCGCTCAGTCGTGTCCGACCCTCAGGGACCCCATGGACTGCAGCCTACCAGGCTCCTCTGTCCATGGGATTTTCCAGGCAGGAGTACTGGAGTGGGGTGCCATTGCCTTCTTGAGGCATGGTCATATATGGCTTGGGAAAGCCCAGATTGGACAGATGTTGACATGGAGAGAAAGCATGAGAACTACAGTCAAAGAGGAGGAGAGCAGAGGGGTTCCACAGAGGTCTGGGACCCTCTCTGTACTCCTGGGGGTCAGGTGGACCCTCATGGGGCTCTGCCAGGCCAGACAGTGCCCTCTGGCCCACATGTCTGCACGTCTGTCTCAGCTTTCTGGGGCCTGCCATCTCTTAAGTCCATCTGAGTCCCTCACCTCCCTCCATCATTGTCGGACTGCAGGAAGTGTCCACCTTTTTGACTCCCAAGCTTCATCATTTCAACCATTATTTTATCTGTTGCCAGGCAACATGCTGGGCTCTTAGCTCACCTTTTCCTTTTGACTACTCCTGAGATGCTGCAGTGGCTAAGGCTTTGAAGCCAAACTGACTTCCATTCAAATCCTGGGTCATCCCCTGGAGTGTGATCTCAAATAGCTCCCTGAGGTTTCAGGTCATCAGTCTCTCCAACTAAGGAAATAGAAGCATTAGCACTCACCTCATGTGGCTTTATGAGATTAAAATCAGAATATGTGCAGGCCCTTCTTAACTATAGTTATCAATAAAATCCTTTCAATCCCATGCAAGACTGGTTATGTCTATCTCCAGATGAGATAGAAGGTGAGGTCTGGTCAATGGCTATCATGCTAATACCAGCCAGAACCAGGATCTCAAACCAGTTCCATCCAGCTCCACAACCTTTCTGACCCCCATCTGTGTAACAGAGCACGTGTTTCTGTCTCCAAGCAAAGTCCACTTTGTCAATTCTGGCAAGTCTTACCTCCCAAGTTTCCAAGTTCTCGTTGTGGCTTATTTTATCCTGGACATTGACCTTCCCTTGGCCTGAATCAAAGCAGTTGGGAGGTGCTGAAGGTAGAATATCTTCAAATAGCCAAGTCTGGTGAAATGCAGAATCCAAGCTATCATAAATATATCCAAAAAAAAAAAAAAATGCTGAGGCAATTAATATGGCAGCTCAGAAGAAAAGTAACTATGTGACCTCAGACAAGTTACTGTACTTCTCTGGGCCTTGCTTGTCAAATGAGAAGCTGGAAGAAATCTCAAATTTCTTTGCCAGTGCTAACATTTCTGTCATAGTTGAGATTTTTTCACTACAGTTGTTTTTCTTAGCTAGAGAGAGAAAGGTCTCCTTGAAATCATATTTTAATCAGAAAACAAGGTTTAACAATCATGCTCATAATCACTTTGGTGTAAAACCATATGCCATTTATTGTTATTCTCATTCAAGTTTTCTCTGTACAATGCTCATATTATTGATGAGTTAATTTCTCAGATATCTATTAAATTCTCTTCCTCATATAATTCCTCACATAATTAATTCAGAAAATGCACCTTGAACTCTATTTTGGAAACTTACAGAATGCACAAAATCCTTTTAACTATTGAATATGCCCGATTTTTTAGTAAACTTCTGAATGACTCAAAATTAAGGAGTTGATGTCTCCTATCCTACCAGGCTGTCATCTGTTTCTAGAATCTTAAGGAGACAAATCACCATTATGCTGGAGAAATAGTAACCATCCCAACAGGACATTTCCATCATGAAACCCTGTAGGCTGGTACAAAAGTTTTGTTCTCTTCCATCATTTGACTAGGTCACATGGTTACAGGCCAAAATAAAAAACATCAACAAGGTATGATTCCTATATGATTTCTCAGGTTTCTAACAGATAAATTTCATTAAACATAAATTTTGTGGGAGAAAGACATTTTCTGGAGACAAAATTGAAACTACCCAACTTTGGGATTTTATTTTTGAAATTTTGGTGGTGAAAGTAGACTTACTATATGTGTTTTTCTTATTGTAGTTGTCTTTTGAGCAAAATGAACTTTCAGCCTTCCAAGAAAGCTTCTGTTTGATGTGCAATTAGTAAATCAATGTTGTTAAAAATGATTAACATCAAATACCATGATGCAGTGGAATTCAGGATGGGTAAGTCCATCCCTACTTTCTAGGAAGACAGCAACTGCCCATGGGGGTTGCATGCAAACAATAACCATAATACACTGTAGTGAGTTTCAATACATTACAGATAAGTGGACACTAAATGCTGCCCAAGGACATCAGGAAGGAGCACAGAGGAGATATGTTGGGTTTCAAAGGGTAAGTAGGTATGTGACAATTTTGTATGCTTGGATACCTAAAGAGAAACTGAGAAAACTGATTCATTCCAGGGATACCATCTAGGAGGTAATATGGTAGAGTATAATTGATAATGATAGTTACCCTTGCTTATTAAGTATTTACTTGCTAGGCACAGTATTATCTCATTTAATTCTCACTGCCCTGCTGCTGCTGCTGCTGCTGCTAAGTCGCTTCAGTTGTGTCTGACTCTATGCAACCCCAGAGACGGCAGCCCACCAGGCTTCCCCCGTCCCTGGAATTCTCCAGGCAAGAACACTGGAGTGGGTTGTTATTTCCTTCTCTAACACATGAAAATGAAAAATGAAAGTGAAGTCACTCAGTCGTGTCCGACTCCTAGCGACCCCATGGACTGCAGCCTACCAGACTCCTCTGTCCATGGGATTTACCAGGCAAGAGTACTGGAGTGGGTTGCCATTGCCTTCTCCAAACTGCCCTAAGAAGTGGCTACTGTCATTATTGGGCTTCCCAGGTGGCACAGTATTAAAGAATCGCCTCCCAATGTAGGAGACACAAGAGACTAGGGTTCAATCCCTGGTTCAGGAAGATTCCCTTGGAGTAGGAAATGGCAACTCACTCCAGTATTCTTGCCTGGAAAATTCCATGGACAGAGGAGCATTGTGGATACAGTCCAGGGGGTCACAAAGAGTCAGCACAATTGAGTGTGTGCATACATACACATGCGCACACACAGTTATTATCATCCCCTTTTTATAGAAGTGCTAAAAAACAGAGGCACAGAGAGTTAACACGACCTGCCCAGGGTCTCAGGGTAAGTGGCAGATCCAAGTTAAATACCACCAATTTTATTCCTGACCCATCTCTCAACTACCAAGTCCTGGAAGCATTCTTGTTATTTCTCCATCCAGCTAATGTTAATAAGATCAAGAGGAGAAATTCCCTGGTGGGCCAGTGGCTAAGATTTCTTGCTTCCACTGCAGGAGACATAGGTTCAATCCCTGATTGAGAAACTAAGATCCCACAAGCCGCTGGCACAGCCAAAAATAAAAGATCAAGGGGACAAACTTGTCGATCATAAGATGATCAGTGGGTCGATAACAAAACTAATAATAGGAGAGAATAAAATTGCAGAGAGTAAAAGCTCATAAAAAACAGATTAAAAAAAACTGAACTTTTAGCTAATCAGTTTGCTCGACAGTAAGCTTGTAGTAGTGGCCTGTGAAAGATCCATTTATAAAGAGAAGATGGTTTTGACGTGAACAAAACTGGCTGTTGTAAAAGTATTCCAGCAAATTCGGGGTTATCAGGCCCAGAGGGGTAACTGCAAGACTGTCCATCCCTTTGTTCACCCAGCAGTTCACATATACAGAGAGGAGTCAGGACTAAAGAGAAAGAATGGCTGTTGGTAATTACATGTGGATATTTCCATTTTGGTCCATTTCATTTGAAAACATTAATAAATCCATGCAGTTGAAACAGAGTGGCATCTGGGGGCTAAAGTTCTGGGTTACTAGCATCAAGGCTCCAGCTTTGAACCTTGGGCAGTTGCTCCATGCCCCAGTAGTGCCTAATCACAACCTGCACATACTAGACGCATGATAAGTGGCCATTATTATACTTTACTTAAAAGTAAAAGTGAAACAGGTAGTTGCTCAGTCCTATCCAGCTCTTTGTGACCCCATGGACTGTAGCCTGCCAGGCTCCTCTGTCCATGGGATTCTCCAGGTAAGAATCCCGGAGTGGCTAGCCGGTTCCTTCTCCAGGGGATCATCTCACTCCAGGAACTGAACCCAGGTCTCCTGCATTGCAGGCAGATTCCTTACCATCTGAGCCTTTTTAAGTGACTTGTTAAGCAAGAGTGGACAGGTTTCAACTGTGTCTCATTTTTCTATTTGTGTCTTTAGGGAACTTCTGTGAATGTTATCTTGACCATTAGGTGTTGATGGAAACAAGTAGGATTAGCAAATTCTTATCAAAACAGAAAATATTTTTGAAATGTGACTCATGTGTTTAAGACTATAATCTTGAATCCAATGAAGTGTTTTTCTTCTGATTGAAAAACAGACTTTGCAAAGTATGTTCTCTTCTTTGTCTTGACCGAGACTCCATGCCTAATAAGCGGAAATAGTAGAGGTTATGAGAGATTGAGAAATGGGTGAAGTCTTCGGACAAGTGATAATTTTCTGTAATAGAGGGGGTTTTACCGGTTCATTGGCATTGTTTTGATTTTCCTAGGGGACCAAACCATTTGGCAAATGCACTCTTCTTCGGGTTCCAGGAGTCTCTACAATCTACAGGATTGAGGAGATTTGAAAGGCTGGCACCTACAAGCTAATGGCAGGGTAAAAAACAGAGAATGCAATGAAATTCAACCCCCAGAGACCAAAAGTGATGACTACTAGGCATTGGTCTAACTTTCTTTGTGGGATACCACTGTTCAACCATTCAATAAACAGATTAATTTGGGTTAGATTATTTGGACTCTTGGTGGAGTCAAAAGAGAATATAATAAAGACAGGTTTTGAAAACTAGATAAGAGATTATTCATACTACTTTCCGTACAACTTTCTAGAAATTAATTTCTACAAAATAAATTGTTTCTCATTGCCTTTTGGAAATAGGGGAAAGAGAGGTATAAAGAGACATTCAAAAGATAGGGGCAATTATTTGCAGCCATCTGAAATTTTAACATGAAATATGTTAGGCCCCAAATAACCTAGGATGTCTTATATCAGAAATTGGAGTTAGTGTTATTTTAGCTAGGATTTTTAAATGTTGTATTCAAACTAAGATAGTTCCACTGAATACATTCTATTACACTTTAAGAAGTGTGCTAACTTGTTTAAAATTAATCAACTTATTTTTGAAATTTGTTTATTCAGTGCATGTTTTATCCAATTAAAAACACTACAAATCATCTTTTTTTTCTGAAAATGCTGCTGTGAAATAGCCATTCCTCCAAAAGAATGTTCCTAAGAGAAAAAAAAAAAAAAAACCAACATGATTACCAAGCTTCTAGCATGCTGCTGCTGCTGCTAAGTCGTGTCCGACTCTGTGCGACTCGATAGCATAGCAAGGACTAATAAGGCAAAATGTAAATCAAGCATCATTTAATCCCCAGTAAAATCTGAGTGTGCTAGTAAACTTGTGGTACAGATTTGAGTGTGTCCAGTGATTTAGTTCTAGAAACAGATCTAACATTAAGGAGAAGACCCAAACAGGAACCACCCACATTCCTGTTTTTCATGAGAATTTTGGAATGAAGCAAGAACATGTTCTTTAGCCAAAGAGATTTAATATAAACTCAAGAAAAATGGAAAGGGCCAGTGAAACATTTTAATGAAAATGAGTGATTTATTGGGTGAAGTGTAGGTTACATATTTTCATTCAGATCTCTCACTGATACATTTAATTTTCCCGAGTTCATATTTTTTAAAATGATTTGTTTGACAAAGATAAAGTCACTACTTTTAAATAGATGGACAAGAAAGAGGACAAGGAGCTAGAAAACTATTTTCTTTAATGTTCTGAAGTTTCATAAGCAGCATCCTTTAAATGAAAATGTGAGAAATGAAACAAGGGGAAAAAAATCACGTGTAGTCCTTCACCCAAACTCGACAACTATAGCCATTATTGACATTTGTAGAGAATTCTCTGACTTTTAAAAAAATATTTCAATTGTGAAGTCCTACATACCTAGAGAAAGGCCTATAAAATTTCTATGTTCAGTTTCAGTTCAGTTCAGTTCAGTCACTCTGTCATGTCCGACTCTTTGCGACCCCATGAATCGCAGCATGCCAGGCCTCCCTGTCCATCACCAACTCCTGGAGTTCACTCAAACTCACGTCCATTGAGTCCGTGATCCCATCCAGCCATCTCATCCTCTGTCGTCCCCTTCTCCTCCTGCCCCCAATTCCCTCCGGCCAGAGTATTGGAGTTTCAGCCTCAACATCAGTCCTTCCAGTGAACACCCAGGACTGGTCTCCTTTAGGAAGGACTGGTTGGATTTCCTTGCAGTCCAAGGGACTCACAAGAGTCTTCCCGGCACCACAGTTCAAAAGTTTAGGAAGTAATTAAAAACTGATTATTAACATAACCACCACCAAGGACAGAAAGTGAAAAATTTTTAAATAAAAGAGATTTCCCCATTGGTCCAGTGATGAAGACTCAGACTCAGTGCTTCCACTGTAGAGAGAACTAAGATCCTTGCATGGCACATGGCAGGGCCAAATTTTAAAAAAAAGAAAGAAATNCTATTACTTGCTATGCCAAATAAGATTCACTTACCCCTATTCCAATTCTAATCATTTACTTATGACAGAGGCTTCATTAACAAACTGCTGGTATTCCAGTCATCACTGGTCACCAACAGGTGAGTAGTTGATCCACAGAATGTCAGTGAGAGACCTTAGTTAGAAATTTTCAATTTGGTGCCAAAGTGTTCCTCAGTAATCATTATCTTGTGGTAAAGCTGATCAGAAAGAATGAAGACAACATACAGGAAGAAGCAGAGATGAGAATTGGAAATGGGGTCCAGTTTGCCCTGATTTCTCAGTTCCAGTACCATTAAACTTTACCTATTCCCTTCCTACAAATAATAAACCCAGGAAATTATCCTTTTACCTAAGGAGTTTGGAATGAAGTTTGACATTTGCCGCCAAATGGTTCCTAATTCTGTCTGGATTGTAATCATTATTCTCTAAGTATGTACATCTCATGTTTTCACTGTTTTGCTAAGTCTTTTCAAGTCAGTGTCTTGGGGTTGAGTTGGTATCAAGCTATCTGTCCTTAAAAAAGTGCTATTCCTTTGAAGTAATAACTGGCAGAAAGTTGTCAGGAAGCAAGGGTGATGATAAACTGAGAAACAAGCTCATTAAATATTTTTGTGTGTGTCAGAAGCAATGCCTTAGTGGCATTTATATGAAATTTTGAACTCAATATAAACTCTAGAAGAAAAGATATCTCCTTTTACAAGGCAGGTGATTACCTAGGCGAGTACTATGAAGTTATTGTCAACAGTCTTCATGTAAAAACTAAATTGTGGCCAAGAGCATCTTTTGGGGGGGTAAGGAGCTATGAAAGTTTCAAGTCCTACTCTTTGCAGAGGGAGTAAAAGCACAATACTGCATCACTCTTTTCTCCACACTAGACTTATATTACAATGAAAAATTATGACATTTGAGATCATGGGTTTTTGTTTTCTCTTATCAAAAAATGTACTTAGATATTTAATAAAGACTAATTCAGATTATGATAGCAGGACTGGTTTGCACAGAGCCTCAAAATGTCATAGTTGTATTGATGAGTCATGTGTTTCTATTTTATAGATCCATCCTTATCCTTCAAAAGGAGCTAGTAGTAATATACTGGCTAATGCCACATTCAATTTTATTCTTTTGTGTGGCCTGATTAATCTGCAAAATGATATCAATTTAGCACTGTTTGAAAGATTTAAAATAATAAAAATGACTCTTGCTCTGAAGAATCTTTAGTAACTATTTATAATTAATTCCCAGGGAAATGACAAAGTCAATAAAATGGTGTTTCTTATACACACAATAAAAAAGGTATATAAAAGAGAAATCTATTTGGGAATGAAACATATAACTTGGAATAGAAAGGCTTGATATTGAAGGGGTAATGGGCAGAGAAAAGATCCAAAGTTATAAACATACACAAATGGAATGGGCTACATGGTTATTAGCTCGAGTGAATCTATCCAGAAATAGTTAGTTCTTGTCTATTTGGCCTTCATGGAAAAATATTCGAATGTATTTTTACCCACTGTATTGTGTCTATATGTGATGGTCTGACTTAAAAACTGTTTAAAGCAAACACTTTAGAAGTGTTATGGTAGCAATACATCAGAGAAAACTGTTTGGAGGCACTTAGAAAAAGGCAACTTCATGGACAGATTCAAAGGTGGTCCATTTGAAGGTGAAAAGGGAGTGGTGAGTCTCTCAAAAACATCTGAGGAAAATGTGGGCACTTGGAACCTCCCTGGTGGTCTGGTGGTTAAGACTCCATGCTCATATTGCAGGAGACTTGGCTTCTATCCTTGGTCAGGGAACTAGATGGTACAATTAAAGATCCCACAGGCTGCAGCAAAGATCCAGCACTCAGCAATGAAGATCCCAGATGCTGCGACTAAGACCCAACAAAGCCAAATTTAAGAAAAAAAAAAAAAGTTTTGGGCACTTACGGCAGACATCTTCAAGAGCCACTGGTGTGGCAGCTGAGTGACAGGTCCGAATGGCCAGCAGCTATGAGAGAAATCCTTTTTCATAATCAGCTAAAAGTAATATCTTAGGGGTGGAAATGATACTTGGCTGCTAACTGGGAGAAAACCAGCAAATATATTAAGGTGTCATGGAAGAGAACAGGAAACAGTCATTTCATATATGTGAGCCTCAACTCGATTATGCTGCAGAAACTAATATTGATTTAATGACTAAAGAGTCTTACTAAATACAATTCTGAAATGGAAAGGTGAACCTAAACCTATATCCTTTTCCAACTGTCAAGTTTTAATGGAAAAAAAAATTTTTTTAGCTGAGAGTTTTTGAGACAGTTACTAATGCAGCATTAGTCAGAATCTAGATGCGGCAGGTATTGTATTTCAAGTCACCAAAACTCTACAGTACATACAAATGACTTTTTTTTTTTTTCTCACTTTTCTCTGTACTTCTATTTAAGGGCTTCCCAGGTAGTGCTAGTGGTAAAGAACCCGCCTGCCAATGCAGGAGACATAGAGACCAGGTTCAGTCACTGGGTTGGGAAGATCCCCTGCAGGAGGCCATGGCAACCCACACCACTATTCTTGCCTGGAGAATCCCATGGACAGAGAAGCCTGTTGGGCTACAGTCCATAGGATTGCTAAGAGTTGGACACAACTGAAGCATGCACGCACCTCTATTTAAATGAGCTATTTTCTCAGGAGAGAAAAATCTAAACCCACCCACACAAGCACAGCCTCGGCTATCAGCAGACGTCCCTGCTGAGACCTGTTGCTCATGTCTAAGCCACACCCCGTTCTCCAGTCACAGTTCCTGCTGATTCTTCTGTGTTTTGGTTTTCACAGTGGGGCAGCCGCTGGAGCCTGCCTTGCCATCAGTATGGAGTGGGACAAATACTGTCGGGTGCTTTTCTGCTTCATAAGGGCCTCTGGTAGATTGAGGATGGGGCTATTTTAAGCTTTGTATCTGATTAGAACTAATTTGTCACCATGTCCACTCCACTTGTGCCCCTCACACTGTGCTATCACTGAAGGCTTCATGAGATGATGTCACTTCCTCTGAGTGCCATACAGGATTTGGGCACAAAGCCCATCAGCTCTCCAAACCCCCAACCCATGTATTTGTTTCTTTTGGCCTTCTCTACTGCAGTTTCATTGCTAAGAATCAAATCAGTTTGTGGACTTCCTACCTTATTTCTCTTCCAGAAAAAAGAATTGTTACCAGCTCTTGCT
>SJYW01037522.1:0-23910 GCA_006410735.1 Raphicerus campestris | reverse complement strand
ATTGCATCACACTGAACTGGACAGAACTGATGGTAACTCTTCCTTTAACCTTTCCAGAAACTGCCAGACTATTTTACAAAGCAGATGCCCCACGACTATAATCTTTAAGAAGTTTGTCTCCCGATCTCTAAAGGAAAGAGAACATTTTTGTCATCCTGATAATCCTCAGGATTTCAAATATTAAACAGGTAGGTTATGAAATAAAGGCTAAAGATGAAAGTGTTTACTCTTTTCCTCTTCATTACAGTTTTAAAACCTTCATCGATTTTCTTTAAATCTCTATTTTATGCTGTCTACCTATCGGAACTCATTATTTGGTCTCCTTAATTACTCACTCCATATCAAAGAGTTCATTACATAAGAAATATATCACATTTCTTTCAAGTACCATAGGTCAGATAATAAAGATCTAAGTTAATGTGAGTTAATTTTTAATTGATGAAGATTAGATTTATCCAGTTAATTTTCACTGGATACCTACTGTAAGCCAGGTATGTTTCAGGTGCTGGATATTTTCTGTGCTGTTTTCAATTCTAGGAGGTTCAACATCATTCCGTTCAGTTCAGTCACTCAGTTGTGTCCAGCTCTTTGCGACCCCATGGACTGAAGCATGCCAGGTTTCCCTGTCCACCACCAACTCCCAGAGCTTACTCAAACTCATGTCCATCAAATCAGTGATGCCATCCAACCATCTCAACCTCTGTCATCCCCTTCTCCTTGTGCCTTCAATCTTTCCCAGCATCAGGGTCTTTTCCAGTGAGCCCGTTCTTTGCCTCATGTGGCCAAAGTACTGGAGTTTCAGCTTTAGCATAAGTCCTTCCAATGAATGTTCAGGACTGATTTCCTTTAGGATCGACTGGTTTGATCTCGTTGCAGTCCAAGGGACTCTCAAGAACCTTCTCCAACACCACAGTTCAAAAGCATTAATTCTTTGGTGCTCAGCCAAAGAGTTGGACTTCTTTATAGTCCAACTCTCATATCCATACATGAGTACTGGAAAAACCATAGCTTTGATTAGACTGACAGACCTTTGTTAGCAAAGTAATGTCTTTGTTTTTTAGTGTGCTGTCTAGGTTGGTCATAGCTTTTCTTCCAAGGAGCAAGTGTCTTTTAATTGCATGGCTGCAGTCAACCATCTGCAATAATGAAATCAACTTCATTAGTCATATGGTTATGGTGCAAATGACTCTTGAATGTCATTTTCCATAAACAGTCTTTTTGCCAGTTGAGTTTTTACCCTTTGATATCTATACTGCAAACTTCTTAAAAAATATGCTCTTTGGCCACACTCAGTGAATCAAACATGTTGTAGATTATAATTATCAGCATGACAGGAGTTCCATTCTGTATTTCTTTTTCCACCCACAGCAATATTCATTTTTTGATTTCTTTGGAGCTATACTGTAACACTGTCCGCTAAAGAACCTGTTGAAAAATAATCTTGACCAGCCAAAGAAAAGTTGAACTAAGAGTCTTGCCAAAAACAGCATCTGAGTCAAACATCTTCAGTTCATTAAGACCATAGTTGACAGAAGATGGACCCAAGTTGTACAAATATTCATGTGATGTGGAGTGAGGCTAACACTTGAGGAGCGATTAGGATTTATTTCTTAAAAAGGATCATTTTCACACTTCGTTGATCACTAGACTTTATTGATTTCCTGGGTTGGTTATCATACCTGCCTGTCACTACAGGAGCTCTTCTTGACTGAATTTTAAGAACTCAAATGCGGGTTTTGATAAGACATCCTTAAAGGATATTCTATATGACAACTATTTGTAATCATTGTAGATTTGCCAGTAGGTTAAAATTTCTTCTTTTAACTATGTGTAGGAAAGGTAGGATCATTTTCCCAGTTGAAGTGGGGCTCATGAATATAAGCATTTATATGACACTTCTTGTGTGTCAGGAACACTTTATGTGGTTTAATGCACTGGTTCTTCTTAACTATCATATGAGATAGGTATCATTCTCTGCACAAGGTTACAGAGCTAGTCAGAAGTCTGGCTTCAAGTTGTGTGCTCATATCCTCTACACTTTCCACCTTTTATCATTCAACCTCTTGGGGCCTCTGTTTCTTCATCTGAAAAATTATTAGATTAAATGCTACAGCAAGTATGATGTTCTACCTACTAATCTTTAAGACTGCTTCCAGTTCTTAGATGCTGATTCAAATTCAGCTGTCTCTAAAGAAGCATTCATGACTGTGTGTAACTAAGAGAAACAATGAAGACACAAAGTATGTTGTTGAAATACCCAGAAGCAGCCTATTTGGCTCTCCAACAGGGTCAGGAGGACCAGGTTCAATGGAAGGAAATGCCTGCAATTATTATCGTCCATGAGAGTTAATTCAGCTTTTACTTGGTGAGTGCCAGGGTCTGTTTGATCAATCCAAGCATTTATACTGTGGGTCATACCATAGTAGATTTAGAAATGTAGATTTTTCTTTACATACAGACTGATGGATTTAGTTGTGGATATCTTATTTGTTGATATTAGTGTTGTTGGCATGTCTCCATCTGAGCCAGCTGTACATCTGGTATTTTATCGATGTTTGCTTGTTGCTGCCAAAGGATCTGGCCCCTTCCTTCTAAGGTCTCTTTAACCTGATAATCAACCCAGATTCTTCTCAGTTAGGATAAGCCTTTTTCCTGTAAAACCCTAGCATATACCTTGCAGGCACCACTATTCATTATGTGTGTGTGTGTGCGTGTGTGTGTGTGTGTGTGTGCGCTAGTCACTCAGTTGTATCTGTCTCTTTGCAACCCCATGGACTGTAGCCCACCAGGCTCCTCTATCTATGGGGTCTCCCAGACAAGAATACTGGAGAAGGTAGCCATTCCCTTCTCCAGGGGATCTTCCCACCCCAGGGATCAAACCCAGGTCTCTCACAGTGCAGTCAGATTCTTTACTGTCTGGGCCACCAGCAAAGCCCCTACTCACTATACTGATACTGAATGTTTCCGGCGTTTTGTTTCTGTTATATATATTCACTCATCCGTGATCACATTATCCATACCGGAAGTCAGGAGAGTCAGACCAAAGAACTTTGAACCATACCCAACTGCAAAAGGAATGTTAGAGATGTATTTTAACTTGAGGTTTCTTGAAAAAATTTTAATGTTTCATTGGAACAATGAGATACAGTGTTTGAAATTTGGACTATTCTAGAGGATTATGGTTTTCCCAGTGGTCATGTATAGATGTGAGAGTTGGGCTATAAAGACGGCTGAGTGCCAAAGAATTAGTGCTTTTGAACTGTGGTGTTGGAGAGGACTTNGGTTTTCCCAGTGGTCATGTATGGATGTGAGAGTTGGGCTATAAAGACGGCTGAGTGCCAAAGAATTAGTGCTTTTGAACTGTGGTGTTGGAGAGGACTCTTGAGAGTCCCTTGGACTGCAAGGAGACCCAACCAGTCCATCCTAAAGGAAATCAGTCCTGAATATTCATTGGAAGGACTGATGCTGAAGCTGAAACTCCAATACTTTGGCCACCTGACGTGAAGAACTGACTCATTTTGGGAAAGAGTGAAGGTGGGAGGAGAAGGGGACGACAGAGGATGAGACGGCTGGATGGCATCACTGACTCGATGAACATGAGTTTGGGTAGACTCGGAGTTGGTGATGGACAGGCAGACCTGGCGTGCTGCAGTCCATGGGGTCGCAAACAGTTGGACATGACTGAGCAACTGAACTGAACTGAAAGGATCCTGCAGTGTGAGGCATACTTCCCTAATTTTACAGCAATTCTTTACAAGCTCTTATGGGAAACCTGGAAGCCATTCCCAACCCTTCTTTCTACTCATCCCTGTATCCATCAGTTATATGACACTTAATTACATAAATGCATTAAGAATTTCACTTTGAATTCTTAATCTCTCAGATTGGTCCCCTTATTTTGAAATTTTCTAGGTATTAAATCTTCAAATGTGTATTTTTGCCTCAGCTATTAAAGCAGACTCTGACTATTTCTCTCCCAATCCGTCTTNTAAGAATTTCACTTTGAATTCTTAATCTCTCAGATTGGTCCCCTTATTTTGAAATTTTCTAGGTATTAAATCTTCAAATGTGTATTTTTGCCTCAGCTATTAAAGCAGACTCTGACTATTTCTCTCCCAATCTGTCTTTTAACATGGTTTCTAAGAGTGATGGTTTTGAAACACAAAGCCAACCATATTATTCCAGTGTTTAGAATCCTTCAATGTTTCCTCTTCGCTTCCTGGAGAACCCCCTTCATAATAGAGACACAGCGTCTAACCCACTGAAGAGGACATTTACTGTGTTTAGGCTAAGTGGCATTCCAATTTGCTTTTGGAGAGTCCTCTCAAAGTGCCTCCTCTTCCTCTGAGTGATGGTTATATTGCCCATACCAGGCCAGTCACACTCTTGCTTCAGGACTTAACAAAATCCTGTAAGGCTGGAGAAGGCAGACAGAACTCATTCATTTCCTGTTGAGGCAATGTAGCCCCTGCCCTGTAGATCTCCAAGTACACCAGAGTTCTCCCCAGTTCTCTATTTAAGTTGTCCTGCCAAGAGATAGGAGCTGTTGCTGATGATCAAAAGGCCTCTTCCTGTTTACCTCCCATGTCCCATAAGTACTCTGACCTTGAATCACTTGTAATTATCCATTGTATTTTCATAGTGCAGGAGCATTTTACACCATTAAGACTTTGTAAATGTTCTTCCCTCAGTCCCAGAACGTCCCCTTCCCAACTCAAGCAGTGTTTCTTTCTCTCTGCTCTCTTAACAGAGCCTAAGTACCTCGACTGAGGTACTTAGCACATTCTAGTGATTCTTCACCTGACGCTCTTCCCCTCTAGACTGCAAGACTCTTTGTTTTCATATACTGCCCGGCACAGCTTAAATGATTAAGAATTATTTGGATGAATGAACAAAGAAGAATTGACTGTATAGTTTGGAGTCCCTGTGTGAAGATTTATGTTACAAGCAACCAGTGAGGCACATTTCCAGAATTCAAGAAATCGCTTGTAAGTTGTAGTTCACAGAATCAACATAAAACGCATGAAACTCGCGGTAATCTAAATTGCTGACAAGATTAAGGCAAAATGATCAAAGTAGCAATGATAAGGTCACAGTCACGTGGGAGATGCAGAGCTCAGTTAAGTGCCTGGTGGTCCTGGTCACTCTCCCTCTGCCACTCTCCCCAGCCCAACCCAATGTCTGCCTTCTTTGCCCTGCTCTGTGCACCAGACCCTGGGTGGGCAGCATTTTCTGGACTCCCTCAGTGCCTGGCTTCCGCCTGGCTTTGGCCAGTGGTAGATGCCACCAAGAAATCTGAAAGCAAAGAGAGAGGTGGGAGTATTCTCTCCACATGTACCTGGCCTCTCTGTCTCTGGCAATAAAACAAAATCTCTTCCAAATTCCAGCTCCCACTGGGTGATCCTTGCTTTGCAATTTCTGCTTTCCTAGGTATTGGTAACACTGGATCTTCCTTTTATTACTTAGAGCCCGGAATCAATAATCACTGCCCACTGTCCAGTCTGAGTGCCTCTTGTTTACTTGGAGGATACACAATTTCATGAGTGAATTTAAACGTGGGAAAGGGTCTTAAACCATTATGGAAACATGAGGGAATTTCCTCCTTTTCTTTGTTAATACCTTTATGGAGAGTCGACTGTGTCCCAAGCACCATACTTGATCTTGGGCTAGAGTAAGCTATGAACTAGCAGAGTGAGGGGCCACAGCCTAGCCTGAGAAGCATGCATCCTGCACTTATCTACCTGGGTTTACCTCCTGTCTCTGCCTCTGCTTTGGTGCCTCACTTTGGGCAGCTCACTTAATCTCAGGGGGCCTTAGTTACCCAACTATAAAAGGAGTAAAAAGTAGCTATTGCCCTGTGAGAGTCAATGAAATGATTGTAATAATTACTTAGAACAGAGCTTGGCAGAGTAAGGCAACTAAAGAATTTCCATTATCTGCTATAGCAAAAATATGGCTGGTATTCTGAGCATGCACTCGTTCCTTTGCTTGTTCGATCCTTCCTTCCTTCAACAAAAGCTCATTTGGTGAAGTTCTGTTCTGCTGCTGCCACTGTGTTCTAGGGGACAGTGATGAACAGGACACATCTGGTACCTGCTCTCAGGAGGTTACAGTTTTGCTACGCAAACACAGGGAGGACATTACAGATGCTGTCAGTCCAACACCTGCAGATAAACTGAGGGCTTTGGAAACGGTATGCATAAAGGTGTAGGTTCCTTTTGGTTATGGCCTTGAAACCATGCAACACAGGGCAGAAGGATGTAAAGTGGATATATATGTACACACACACACACACAGAAGGCATGTACATTCTATATAATGTTACATTTCTGATTTCCATTTTCATGAAACAGAGTGGTGGTTCAGAACTTGGATGCCTGGATTTGAACTCCAGCCTACCCATCATTCGGCTTCCCAGGTGGCTCAGTGGTGAAGAATCCACCTGCAATGCAGGAGCTGCAGGAGACCTGGGTTTGATTCCTGGGTGCGAAGATCCCCTGGTGGAGGGGATCTTCAGAGCTGTTAAGTTATTTGCTGAGTAACTTACTCAGTATTCTGGCAACCCACTCCAGTATTCTTGCCTGGAGAATCCCAAGGACAGAGGAGCCTAGTGGGCTACAGTCCAAAGGGTCACAAAGAGTCAGATAGGACTGAAGTGACTGAGGACTCACACATGTACTACCCATCATTAACTGTGTGATTGGGGGCAAGTTATTTAACTGCTCTCTAGTTCATTTTTATCATTGACAAACTGTGTGAATAATAAGAGCACTTCCTTTTTAGGTTTATTGTGAGCCTCAGATGAGTTATTACCATTGAGAAGGCTGACCTCCATTAGCTCATCCAAGCCTTGATACATTTTTCTAAGATAGATGGGGAATGTACAGGCTTAGCCATCAGCCAGACCAGGGCTTGAATCCGATGCCATCACTTACCTACTGAGTGACTCAGCAAGTAACTTAACAGCTCTGAATTCCAGTTCCCTCATCTACAAAGTGAAGATAAGGATACAAGACTACAATAGATTACTTTGAGGAGTCAATGAGATAGCATAGTTCTTGACAATTACCAGGCACTTAAAGAACAGTATTCACCTCTCTTTCCTCCTTCCTCTAAGATTAAAAATTGTTTAAGCCAGATAAAATGATAAAAGAAAAGGCAAGAAAAAGATGAAACAGTACTCTGGAGGACTGCAAGAAAAAAGTGATATAGTATGTTCTTCGGGTAATTGTTGACGTTTGAAAGTGTGTCCTTTTCAGTAAAAGCTCTATAAGCATGAGGGGAAGGATTTATCCACTTCTATCTACTCTTTTCTGATCTTTTATCAGTTAGAGCATCAGTCCTCAACATTTTAGGCACCAGGGACCAGTTTCATGGAACACATTTTGTCTACAGACCCTGGAGTCGGGGGATGGTTTCAGGATCTGGTTTCCCAGATCATCAAGCATTAGATTAGATCCTGGTAGAGGGTGAGTGAGTGAAAGGGAATGAATAGAATGATCTTTAGATCTCTAAGCTATAAAAACACTAAAGTCTATTTGTGTGTGTGTGTGTGTGATATTTATGTCAAAGTGTAGTGTCTATGTAACCGTGCTAAGTTGCTCTGTCGTGTCTGACTTTGCCAACCTGTGGACTGTAGCCTGCCAGGCTCCTCTGTCCGTGGGATTCTCCAAGCAAGGATGCTGAAGTGGGTTGCCATGCCCTCCTCCAGGGGATCTTCCCGACCTAAGTATTGAGCCTGTGTCCCTTGTGTCTGCACTGGCATGCAGGTTCTTTACTGCTAGCACCACCTGGGAAACCCTATGTAGCTGTGCTGTCATTCATAAACAGGGGACGAACAAGACTTACAAAAGAGAAGAAACCCGCCCTGATGTACTAACATAAGTCAGGAACGGAAGTCCAGTCAGCCAGGCAGGCGGTGGACCTGCGTCTCAGGGGCTGCCCTTGTCCTAACCCTTCCCTACCCACTGATGCCTGCCTCTGCCCTTTGTATTTCCGGCTTCCTTGCTGGGCTGGTTTTAGGTTAATTTCTCTGTCTTACCCTCCAAAAGCTTAAGGCAACAGATAGTCTAAGAACTAGGGAGCTTAGAATATTACACCAACCACAGACTTCTTAACAAATGCTCCATAAGGACAACCCAAGACAACAAATGTCTTCCTTCAGGGTACCACCTCTGTATCATTTTTCCTTAAATGCTTTCCCTTAGGTTTCTTTCTTCCCAAGGGAGGCTCATTTAAATCCAATTTATTTCATGATCCTTCTTTTTCTCTCACTCCATCATGTTGAAAGTACATCAGCTTCTAGGCCCAAGAGAGACTCAGAGAGCAGGGGCTACACAGAGTTGCAATATTGAACTTGTCTGACCCTCGCCTCTCGAGCAGATCTTGTATCTTTATTCCACTGGGAATAAAAACTCTGGGTGGTCAGGAGGTCATTTTGGTCTTTACCGACTGAAAGTTTTAGCAAGTAACATCATCCGTAAAATTGAGCTAACATACTTGACCACTTGAGATTGCTTTGGGGAACAAAGGTGATAGCACCATCTCTGTCTGCCAGACCTGTTCCCCACCCCACCACTCTAACCTGGGGTTGATCAGGAACTCATCCTTGGCTTCTCTGGGTCAAATTCCATTCATAGGTAAAGTATCAGGTTTGGACTAGATTTTTTAGTTCTCCAGTATGTCTAAATGCTCTGCTGAGGTATGAATGAATAATAAACCTTGATCAGTGGCAATTTTCACATTCCAGCCAGGCAATAATCCCTTAAACCAGGTGGCTCCTTCCCACCACCCCCAACCCCTATCCCTTGGAGCCAGCTTCCATGCTCCCAGTCTGCATTCTGCCCACTTCATTCACAACATTATGAGTCTGGACCCTCAGCTATTTGAGTTTTTGACTCCTGGGATTTGGTTTTATACTAAAGTTGGAACCATGCTGTGTGAAAGAATGAGCTAATTTTTGGTTCTAAGGTGACAGATGTGGACTGGCTGAGCAGATAGGAGAACGCTGATTACATCCTCTCTTTAAAAGAAATCTGGGAACTTTGTAAAGATGAGAACAAGGACGGCAACTTCAGAAGCCAGCTGGTGAACAAAGAAATATTTTTCAAGTGGGTTCTCCTTGTCCCCCAAATATAATTTCATATACATTGATAGGGCTTCCCTGTTAGCTTAACAACAACAAAATGCATTGATTGGTTCAACCAGCTGTCAAGATGACATTTGCTCTAGTGGTTAGGGGGTATTTGAATCAAAGAAAAAACTTTCTAAAAATACCTTTTATTGAAATGTATAGAGAAAAGGACAAAAATGATCAGTGTACAGGTCAACACATTATTACAAAGTGACTGCACTTGAGTGAGGTTGCAAACCAGGTCAAAAATAGAGGATGAGAAGTCCCTATTGGATCCCTTCTCCTCAGAAATAAATTTTTGATGGTGTTGACACACCACCTCTCCATTTTTCCTTCCAGAAACTTTCTGGGACCACCTTCCTATTATTCTTACTGTTACTCGCCCACTCCCCGCCTTAATCTTTCTTCATCTTTAAAGCGAAAGTGAAAGTCACTCAGTCTTGTCTGACTCATGGTGACCCCATAAACTGTAGCCCATCAGGCTCCTCTGTCCATGGAATTCTCCAGGCAAGAATACCTGTGTGGGTAGTTGTTCCCTTCTCCAAGGGATCTTCCCCACCCAGAAATCAAACCCAGGCCTCCCACACTGCAGGTGGATTCTTTACCATCTGAGCCACCAGGGAAGCCCAAGAATACTAGAGTGGGTAGCCTATCCCTTTTCCAGGGTATCCTTCCGACCCAGGAATCAAACCAGGGTCTCCTGCATTGCAAACAGATTCTTTACCAGCTGACCTACCGAGGAGGACAAAACCAAGTAATAATTAACCATTAACTAATAACTGGTCATTCTTTTCTCCACTGGGGCTTCCATTGGTAGCTTGGCTAATAAAGAATCTGCCTGCAATGAATGAGAATCCACAGAAGACGTGGATTCGATCCCTGGGTTGGGAAGATCCCCTGGAGGAGGCCATGGCAACCCACTCCAGTATTCCTGCCTGGAGAATCCCATGGACAGAAGTACCTGGCGGCCTACAGTCTATGGGGTCACAAAGAGTAGGACAGGACTGAAGCAACTTAGCACGCAGGCATGCACTTTTCCCCATGATCTGAATGAAACTCAGTAAACTGCAAGGAAATGAATGGTGTGAGGCAAATAGATGAAATACTATTTTCCTGGGGGGAGGTGGGAGGGGGGGTTCAGGATTGGGAACACGTGTACACCTGTGGCAGATTCATGTTGATGTGTGGCAAAACCAATACAATATTGTTAAGTAAAATAATAAATAAAAATAAAAATAAATAAAATAAAATTACCAAAAAAATAAAAAGAAAGAAATGCTGTTTTCCAATCTGTAAGAACACTCACCAATGTGGCCAGGGTCCACAGGTTTTTTTGTTGGAACTTTTATCTCATATAGACTCCTTGATGCAGAAAAGATGAAACAGGGAGGCTGAGGAAGCTTATGCAGCTTCATTTGGACTTCAGAAACCAACCCTTGGCAAGGTGTAGTCTTTGTCTAGGTCAGAACTAGAGGCGGTTCAGTGTATAAAGGAAATTTGCATCTCAGTGGTGGATCGTCACAGCCCTCTTTGAGAAGCTAGTAGAATGTATGGTGTCCCTTCTCAGAAATACCCATATATACAGGAACACAAAAGTTGCACATCGTTTTAAGACGTTGCCATAGCTGGTAACCTACCTATGGACTGGCCCCACTGGAAATCTCAGCGCCATGCCTGTTACCTTTTAACTAAAGACAGGAGTGTATCTTTAGTGCAGCGCACCTGCCTGGTAGACAGAACGTGCTCAGACGCAGCCTCTGCTTCAGAACACTTTGTGCACTGCAGGGGCGCCCCCCTTTTCCTTGGAACTGTCACAAAGGACAGCACTTGGCATCCTCACTCCTCACTGCCCAGGAGCACCGACTCCTCAAAGTTCTGGTGCCCGTTTCTCTGGGATCGCTGCCAGCTCCGGCTAGGAGGGCGCCCGGCGGCTCAGGAGCCAGGGAGACCCGGGGGGCACTCGCACTCATCTCCACAGTCGGGCTCGCTCTAAGCGCGCACGGTCCTGGACCGGCCGGCGCGAGCACGCGGTGGGCGGCGGGGGCGCAGCGGCGCCGGGGGACGCGCGAGTGTGCGCACCGAGAGGGCGCCTGGCCGGCAGTGCCCAGCTCTCCCGCGGCCTCCGTGGCTCCGGGCCGGGCCGGGGCCGCGGCCCCCACAGTGCCCTCCCTCCGCCCGGCCGCACTGGCCGGGCTGGGAGCCGCCAGAGCAAGAGCAGCGCCCCTACCGCCCGCTTTTCCACCTCCATCTCCTCTGCCTCCTCCTCCTTCCCCCAGCCACCCGCTCAGTCACAACCGGTTCAGACTGGCCAGGGTGCCCCGCAAAAGAGAGAGACCGGGGGGAAAAAACAGGGGAAATAACTTCCCAAGGAGAAGGAGGGCGAGAAGGTGGAGCCCACTGGAGGGGCCGGCTCCCTCCCTCCATGTGGCCGCCGCCGCCGCTGCCGCGGGGCTCGGCGGGGGCAGAGGGCGGCGGCTCCCGGGGCAGCCTGTAGCGGGACGAATTGCCCAATACTCCGGCAGGGGCCGGGGCCGGGGCCGAGCCCCCGGATAAATAGCCGCCCGGCAGGCCCGAAGCTGCCGGGGAGAGCGGCGGCCGCGGTTCTCCCCGCACCACGCGCCCGGGCAGTGCGCCCTGTGCTGCGCCCCGGAGACGCCGCTCACTGCGGCCGGTACCCAGGTAAAAAGCTGGAGCTCGCGGGGAGGGTCCGGGGGTCGGCGGTCCCCCGTCTGCCTCCCGGAGTCTAGGAGAAACTCCTCGGTCTCCGAGCGGCCGGAGGCAGCGGGGGCGACGCTGTCATCTGCGGCCAAGCAGTTCGGAGCCGGTTTCTTGTTTGGAGTGTGTGCGGGGGAGCTGAGAGCGTCTTCGGGGTGTTCGCGCCCACCGCGTGACAACTCCCAACCCTTGGGTAGTGTGCTGCGCTGCAGCGGGCCAGTTTTCCCAGGGCTCTGAGGGCGGTATTGTGCACGGAGTTGGACGGNGCCAGAGCAAGAGCAGCGCCCCTACCGCCCGCTTTTCCACCTCCATCTCCTCTGCCTCCTCCTCCTTCCCCCAGCCACCCGCTCAGTCACAACCGGTTCAGACTGGCCAGGGTGCCCCGCAAAAGAGAGAGACCGGGGGGAAAAAACAGGGGAAATAACTTCCCAAGGAGAAGGAGGGCGAGAAGGTGGAGCCCACTGGAGGGGCCGGCTCCCTCCCTCCATGTGGCCGCCGCCGCCGCTGCCGCGGGGCTCGGCGGGGGCAGAGGGCGGCGGCTCCCGGGGCAGCCTGTAGCGGGACGAATTGCCCAATACTCCGGCAGGGGCCGGGGCCGGGGCCGAGCCCCCGGATAAATAGCCGCCCGGCAGGCCCGAAGCTGCCGGGGAGAGCGGCGGCCGCGGTTCTCCCCGCACCACGCGCCCGGGCAGTGCGCCCTGTGCTGCGCCCCGGAGACGCCGCTCACTGCGGCCGGTACCCAGGTAAAAAGCTGGAGCTCGCGGGGAGGGTCCGGGGGTCGGCGGTCCCCCGTCTGCCTCCCGGAGTCTAGGAGAAACTCCTCGGTCTCCGAGCGGCCGGAGGCAGCGGGGGCGACGCTGTCATCTGCGGCCAAGCAGTTCGGAGCCGGTTTCTTGTTTGGAGTGTGTGCGGGGGAGCTGAGAGCGTCTTCGGGGTGTTCGCGCCCACCGCGTGACAACTCCAAACCCTTGGGTAGTGTGCTGCGCTGCAGCGGGCCAGTTTTCCCAGGGCTCTGAGGGCGGTATTGTGCACGGAGTTGGACGGGAGAGAGGGAGAAAGGAGGTCCTGGAGAGAGGTCTGTGCCCTCGGATTGAGCTCGGGTTAGAGATCTGCGCCGGGATTGCCGGTGGCGGAGCAGAGTGGGGGTTCCGGGGGGAAGCGACTCAGGTGAGCCCCTGTTTCCCAGGAGGCACGAGGCCTCCAAGTGCCCTGGTTGGGAGCTGGTGCACGCAGGTGACCCCGGGAGGGTCGCACTGGGGCGCCCAAGGGTTCCAGGCGCGGCGCCAGCTTCAGCACCGCGGGGTTAGCTCGGGCGAACGCAGGAGGCAGGGGCGCCTCGGCCGCCTGGACACAGAGCCGGAACTTGCGAGGACTTGGTGCCTCATGCTCCATCTGTGGCTCATTCTAGGTAGCCACCTCTAGCTGCTCCTAGAGGGTTCGGAAAGAAATAATAAACGCTTAAAAACTTGGTCATCAGAAGTAGATCAATGCTTCTTAGGTTGCCATGTCTGATTCAGCCCAAAGCAATCAATATATCCTGGAGGTTAGGTAGGATTTACACTAAATAGACATACTACTTACACAGTAAATTATTTAATATCTTGTGTTTTTGGATCAGTGTCCTGGGTCGCAGTTAGTTTGGGTGTATATTTTAAATCTTGAATTACCAGGATAGTAGCTCAGGTTGCAGGTAAGTTCCTCCCCTTCCCCGCCGAGTAGGATTTTCAGTCGTTCCAGCAAATCCTGTTAATTTGGTATGTCCTAACAGTTTTTCAGATTTGAGTTGGTTTCAGCTGTGAGAAATTGTTCTGGCTGGTTCAGGCAGAGGACTGAGGAAGCTAGACAAGATTCTGAAGTGAAAGCACCAATTATTCATTTATAGGATTACACCTTCTTTTAAATACCTTGTGGATCACAACAGGGTTATCCATGTCATTGCTAGAAATAAATTTATTTCTTTTCAGGCCCTAGAAGTGGAAATTACATAATAAAATAGCTTAACCTGCAATTTTGCAATAACTCATACTTGTAGCAGCACTGACTGCCCAAGAACACACTTCTCTGTTTCTTCCCTTTTGTGTGTAGGCAAGAGAGGGTAACAAGGACCCTTTTTCTCTGTGGGATGCCTATAGGAAAAGAGAAAAGATATGCGGAGTTAGATCAGGACACTGGGAAGTCTTCTCTAATTTTGGACTGAGACTGAAAAGATGGTGGTGCTATATGTATTGATTGGTGTCTGAATCTGTATCAAGGCAGATCTTAGTGCTTTGGGTGTGGTTCTGGTCATAAAACTAGAGCAAGAGAATGACAATTAGATGTAGTTAGCTTTCCAAGCTTTATTTTCTCACCTGATCTTTTGAGCCTGCAATTTTTTTAGTCTTTCTCTTGAGCGAGTCATTACTTGAACTTACTTCATGCAATGCAATTGGGTATATAGAAAGCATGTGGGTAGGTACAAAAGAATGTCTTGCTTGTTTAATAATTGATTTACAAGAAAGTATCACCTCATGACTTTAATTTTAATTAAAGTTGGCAAGAAAGCATATATTTTGAGCTAGCTGGCCTTTTCTTTGGGAGGTTCTTTGTAGACATCCGAGTATTCCCTGCAGATAATGAGATTGAAGTGTGACTTAAAACTGAGTTCAAGGAAATAACACATGACCCCTGCCTTCAAAGCGTTTAGTCTGGTGGGAAAGATAAGCATGTTTATAAATATCTATAATACAGGATAGTAAAAATGTGATCATACGGCAGTGACATCAATGGTGTATGACTGAATGGCAGAGGTTCATTCAAGGTTAAGAAATGAGAAAAGTTATGTGGTGGGTGTAGCATCTGAGCTAAGACTTGAATAAGGAAGAGGATTTCCTTGATGGAAAGGAGTGCTACCGGAACAAGCATGTTGCATGGAGGTGTGTGAGTCTGGTGTGTTCAAAGGTAGCAGAGCAGTTTGGAGTGGCTGGAGTCTGGAATTTAAGATAGATAAGACTGGGAGGTGGGACAGGGCTAGATTATGGAGATGACAAGCCATGGTAAGAAATTCAAGTGTGATCGAACATTATTATTGTATTTATACCAACAGTGTTAACATCCTTCACTGTAGTTTATTCTTTGAAGTTCAATTTTGTGAGCTTCCCCTAATAAGTAAATGAATAAGATCTTAAAGCATTTACTTTCTATAAATGTGAAAGANATTACCAGGATAGTAGCTCAGGTTGCAGGTAAGTTCCTCCCCTTCCCCGCCGAGTAGGATTTTCAGTCGTTCCAGCAAATCCTGTTAATTTGGTATGTCCTAACAGTTTTTCAGATTTGAGTTGGTTTCAGCTGTGAGAAATTGTTCTGGCTGGTTCAGGCAGAGGACTGAGGAAGCTAGACAAGATTCTGAAGTGAAAGCACCAATTATTCATTTATAGGATTACACCTTCTTTTAAATACCTTGTGGATCACAACAGGGTTATCCATGTCATTGCTAGAAATAAATTTATTTCTTTTCAGGCCCTAGAAGTGGAAATTACATAATAAAATAGCTTAACCTGCAATTTTGCAATAACTCATACTTGTAGCAGCACTGACTGCCCAAGAACACACTTCTCTGTTTCTTCCCTTTTGTGTGTAGGCAAGAGAGGGTAACAAGGACCCTTTTTCTCTGTGGGATGCCTATAGGAAAAGAGAAAAGATATGCGGAGTTAGATCAGGACACTGGGAAGTCTTCTCTAATTTTGGACTGAGACTGAAAAGATGGTGGTGCTATATGTATTGATTGGTGTCTGAATCTGTATCAAGGCAGATCTTAGTGCTTTGGGTGTGGTTCTGGTCATAAAACTAGAGCAAGAGAATGACAATTAGATGTAGTTAGCTTTCCAAGCTTTATTTTCTCACCTGATCTTTTGAGCCTGCAATTTTTTTAGTCTTTCTCTTGAGCGAGTCATTACTTGAACTTACTTCATGCAATGCAATTGGGTATATAGAAAGCATGTGGGTAGGTACAAAAGAATGTCTTGCTTGTTTAATAATTGATTTACAAGAAAGTATCACCTCATGACTTTAATTTTAATTAAAGTTGGCAAGAAAGCATATATTTTGAGCTAGCTGGCCTTTTCTTTGGGAGGTTCTTTGTAGACATCCGAGTATTCCCTGCAGATAATGAGATTGAAGTGTGACTTAAAACTGAGTTCAAGGAAATAACACATGACCCCTGCCTTCAAAGCGTTTAGTCTGGTGGGAAAGATAAGCATGTTTATAAATATCTATAATACAGGATAGTAAAAATGTGATCATACGGCAGTGACATCAATGGTGTATGACTGAATGGCAGAGGTTCATTCAAGGTTAAGAAATGAGAAAAGTTATGTGGTGGGTGTAGCATCTGAGCTAAGACTTGAAGAAGGAAGAGGATTTCCTTGATGGAAAGGAGTGCTACCGGAACAAGCATGTTGCATGGAGGTGTGTGAGTCTGGTGTGTTCAAAGGTAGCAGAGCAGTTTGGAGTGGCTGGAGTCTGGAATTTAAGATAGATAAGACTGGGAGGTGGGACAGGGCTAGATTATGGAGATGACAAGCCATGGTAAGAAATTCAAGTGTGATCGAACATTATTATTGTATTTATACCAACACTGTTAACATCCTTCACTGTAGTTTATTCTTTGAAGTTCAATTTTGTGAGCTTCCCCTAATAAGTAAATGAATAAGATCTTAAAGCATTTACTTTCTATAAATGTGAAAGAGTAATATGTTTTCAAGTAGATTTCATGCTTTATTCAAATCCAACAATTATTTCCCCTGAATTTGCAATCTTGGGATACAACAACTTTTAGTTTGATTAAAACTTTGGATAGGAAAATACCCCCCCTTTCCTGGGTCAATATGCAGAGTAAAGTTACTTTCTGTTCACTGTTTCAATTATTGGCAGTAATAATGATTATTGTTAATCTTTATTAAACATGACATATTAAGTGAGCTACATATCTTTTATCTAGGGAGGCATAACTTAAACTTATTCTGAGAATTTCTTTTTGGCCTCATTGCACAGCATGTGGGATCTTAGTTCCCTGACCAGGGATCAGTCTGAAGCCCCTGGCATTGGAAATGCAGAGTCTTAACTACTGGACCATCAGGGAAGTCACCTTGATCTCTTGATCTTGAGAATTTTAATAAGATCACTCAACTAAGTAAATGATAGAACCAGGTATTGAACCCAGGAAGTTTGTCTTGATAGCCCATTCTTTGGGCAGGGGCATAATATATGATAACTGTTATTCACAATAATTAGAAATTGGGCCTGCTACCTGTAGGAGAAGTCTTTCTCTGTTTTTCCTTTGCATCCTCATTTCTATCATTTTAATTTTATTTTTTAATTTATATAATTGCCATATAAAATATTACTTTTAGGTGTACAACATGATGATTCTAAATATATATATATACTGCAAAATGGTGACACAGTAAGTTTAATTAACAGGCACCATCATAGTTCTCATTTTTTCATGTGTCTGATGAGAACTTTAGGATTTCCCTGTAGCTCAAATGGTAAAGAATCTGCCTGCAAAGCAGGAGACCACGGTTGGATCCCTGGGTCAGAAAGATCCTCTGGAGAAGGAAACAGCAATCCACTCCAGTATTCTTGCCTGGAGAATCCCATGGACAGAGAAGCCTGGCGGTCTAGAGCCCATGGGATTGCAAAGAGTTGAACATTAACACACACAACACAATGAGAACTTTTAAAATCTACTCTTTTGGCGACTTTCAAATATATGCCACAGTATGTTACAGTCACTGTACTGTACATTATCTGATTATTTTTACTTTATAGGTTCCGTGCTGACCTGTATTTTAGTGTTTTAACATATCTTCAAATTGTTTCTTAAATTAATCAGTCTATTTTTGGCTGTGCTGGGTCTTCATTGCTGAGTGGGCTTTCTCTGGTTGCAGCAAGCAGGGGCTTTCTCTAGTTGCAGTGTGCAGGCTTCTCATTGTCGTGGCTTTTTTTTTCCCCCCTTATTGCAGAGAAATGGGCAACAGGGGCTTTAGTAGTTTCAGCTTCCCAGGCTCTAGCGTACAGGCTCAATAGCTGTGGCGCGTGGGCTTAGTTGCTCCGAAGCATGTGAGATCTTCCAGGATCAGGGATCAAACCTGTGTCTCCTGCATTGGCCCGCAGATTCTTTACCTCTGAGCGAGCAAGGAAGCCTTATCTTCAAACTGTTATACGATCTTGTGCTTTTATGACCCACTCAAAAGAAACTCTTAAGCTCTTTGAGAAGAGATGGGATATGAGATGAGAAAAACTTTAGTGAATCTCACAGCCTTAAATCCAAAGACTAGATCTCCCAAATTGCTTGGAAGAGCATCAATTTCATTTATTCTTTTCACTCTTCCCAGCAAATCCCTCACATGCACCAGATATTTTGGTATTTCAGCATCCCGTATATATTACCATGTGTCTTCAGAGTTTTTACTCTGAAAATTGTATAGGAAATCTACTAGTTTGTAGATGACATGCTAAAGTAGGTATTCAGGCAAAAGACTGGATTTTACATAATCATGTACAAGTTATACAAAGCACGTACTAAGCAAAATGATACACCTTTGGAGACAGCATCATCAGAGATTTCTTCACCAGAACTTCACTGCTGCTGTTAATATTTGGACCCAGTTTTATGGGATATGGGTTGTATGGAATCAAGATAAGCTGAAACAGAAGCCTGGTAGCATAGGGAGCATGATAAATGCCTGTGATAAATGAAATGATGGTACCAACTCACGTCTAAGTCTCTCGCCCTCACTCTGCCTATATTGACTCTGTTAAATCTCTAGATCTATCTTTTTGTTTCTTCAGACTCTGAATGATTTATGAACTCTGCTATTTCCTCTTCTGTTTCTGAGAGCAGGACTGGAAATAGGTGGCTTTTCGCTGGATGGGTCAGTAAGGGATCTTGAGATGCGTCTCTCCCATAACAAAATATCTGTAAACCTTAGTTTCCTCGTCCTGTGCTGTGCTTAGTCGCTCAGTTGTGTCCAACTCTTTGCGACTTCATGGACAGAGGAGCCTGGCTCCTGGATGCTCCAGGCAAGAATACTGGAGTGGGTTGCCATGCCCTCCTCCAGAGGATCTCCCCAACCCAGGGGTCAAACCCAGGTCTGCTGCATTGCAGACGGATTCTTTACCTGCTGAGCTATCAGAGAGGCCCCAGTTTCCTCATACGGAGGAGGAAATTGAGGAATTGTTAAGATTGGGGGCAGTAAGTTCTCTAGGTTCACCCAGGGCTGACTGGCCTTATAGAGCAACAGACCGGGGTGGGAGGTGGGGAGAGCACAGGTGAAACTCCAAGGCAAGTCAGCCTTGGTCCTGAGAAAGGGAGGGAAGGGAGTGGAAGGAGCTGGGGAGAACATGCCTATTCACGAGGGCCAGAGCTACTCAGTTCCAGCCAATTATTACGTAAGAACAAGAGCCCAGTGTTGCCAGATCTTTAAGAGAATCCGGAAATTCAGATTTTGATGGGAAAACATTGGCAATTCATTCAACATGGCTAAAAATAAAAGAAAATAAGAATTGGGCAGGCCAAACAAAACACCTCTAGAGATCAGATTTGGCTTTTTTGCCACTAATTTGCTAGATGACTTCCAAGCTTTCTTCTGGCTTCAGACTTCCATGATCCTGCACTCAGTCCATCTGATCTCTAACCCACTTCTTTACTGACACATATTCCAGTACTCACNCCTTGATCTCTTGATCTTGAGAATTTTAATAAGATCACTCAACTAAGTAAATGATAGAACCAGGTATTGAACCCAGGAAGTTTGTCTTGATAGCCCATTCTTTGGGCAGGGGCATAATATATGATAACTGTTATTCACAATAATTAGAAATTGGGCCTGCTACCTGTAGGAGAAGTCTTTCTCTGTTTTTCCTTTGCATCCTCATTTCTATCATTTTAATTTTATTTTTTAATTTATATAATTGCCATATAAAATATTACTTTTAGGTGTACAACATGATGATTCTAAATATATATATATACTGCAAAATGGTGACACAGTAAGTTTAATTAACAGGCACCATCATAGTTCTCATTTTTTCATGTGTCTGATGAGAACTTTAGGATTTCCCTGTAGCTCAAATGGTAAAGAATCTGCCTGCAAAGCAGGAGACCACGGTTGGATCCCTGGGTCAGAAAGATCCTCTGGAGAAGGAAACAGCAATCCACTCCAGTATTCTTGCCTGGAGAATCCCATGGACAGAGAAGCCTGGCGGTCTAGAGCCCATGGGATTGCAAAGAGTTGAACATTAACACACACAACACAATGAGAACTTTTAAAATCTACTCTTTTGGCGACTTTCAAATATATGCCACAGTATGTTACAGTCACTGTACTGTACATTATCTGATTATTTTTACTTTATAGGTTCCGTGCTGACCTGTATTTTAGTGTTTTAACATATCTTCAAATTGTTTCTTAAATTAATCAGTCTATTTTTGGCTGTGCTGGGTCTTCATTGCTGAGTGGGCTTTCTCTGGTTGCAGCAAGCAGGGGCTTTCTCTAGTTGCAGTGTGCAGGCTTCTCATTGTCGTGGCTTTTTTTTTCCCCCCTTATTGCAGAGAAATGGGCAACAGGGGCTTTAGTAGTTTCAGCTTCCCAGGCTCTAGCGTACAGGCTCAATAGCTGTGGCGCGTGGGCTTAGTTGCTCCGAAGCATGTGAGATCTTCCAGGATCAGGGATCAAACCTGTGTCTCCTGCATTGGCCCGCAGGTTCTTTACCTCTGAGCGAGCAAGGAAGCCTTATCTTCAAACTGTTATACGATCTTGTGCTTTTATGACCCACTCAAAAGAAACTCTTAAGCTCTTTGAGAAGAGATGGGATATGAGATGAGAAAAACTTTAGTGAATCTCACAGCCTTAAATCCAAAGACTAGATCTCCCAGATTGCTTGGAAGAGCATCAATTTCATTTATTCTTTTCACTCTTCCCAGCAAATCCCCCACATGCACCAGATATTTTGGTATTTCAGCATCCCGTATATATTACCATGTGTCTTCAGAGTTTTTACTCTGAAAATTGTATAGGAAATCTACTAGTTTGTAGATGACATGCTAAAGTAGGTATTCAGGCAAAAGACTGGATTTTACATAATCATGTACAAGTTATACAAAGCACGTACTAAGCAAAATGATACACCTTTGGAGACAGCATCATCAGAGATTTCTTCACCAGAACTTCACTGCTGCTGTTAATATTTGGACCCAGTTTTATGGGATATGGGTTGTATGGAATCAAGATAAGCTGAAACAGAAGCCTGGTAGCATAGGGAGCATGATAAATGCCTGTGATAAATGAAATGATGGTACCAACTCACGTCTAAGTCTCTCGCCCTCACTCTGCCTATATTGACTCTGTTAAATCTCTAGATCTATCTTTTTGTTTCTTCAGACTCTGAATGATTTATGAACTCTGCTATTTCCTCTTCTGTTTCTGAGAGCAGGACTGGAAATAGGTGGCTTTTCGCTGGATGGGTCAGTAAGGGATCTTGAGATGCGTCTCTCCCATAACAAAATATCTGTAAACCTTAGTTTCCTCGTCCTGTGCTGTGCTTAGTCGCTCAGTTGTGTCCAACTCTTTGCGACTTCATGGACAGAGGAGCCTGGCTCCTGGATGCTCCAGGCAAGAATACTGGAGTGGGTTGCCATGCCCTCCTCCAGAGGATCTCCCCAACCCAGGGGTCAAACCCAGGTCTGCTGCATTGCAGACGGATTCTTTACCTGCTGAGCTATCAGAGAGGCCCCAGTTTCCTCATACGGAGGAGGAAATTGAGGAATTGTTAAGATTGGGGGCAGTAAGTTCTCTAGGTTCACCCAGGGCTGACTGGCCTTATAGAGCAACAGACCGGGGTGGGAGGTGGGGAGAGCACAGGTGAAACTCCAAGGCAAGTCAGCCTTGGTCCTGAGAAAGGGAGGGAAGGGAGTGGAAGGAGCCGGGGAGAACATGCCTATTCACGAGGGCCAGAGCTACTCAGTTCCAGCCAATTATTACGTAAGAACAAGAGCCCAGTGTTGCCAGATCTTTAAGAGAATCCGGAAATTCAGATTTTGATGGGAAAACATTGGCAATTCATTCAACATGGCTAAAAATAAAAGAAAATAAGAATTGGGCAGGCCAAACAAAACACCTCTAGAGATCAGATTTGGCTTTTTTGCCGCTAATTTGCTAGATGACTTCCAAGCTTTCTTCTGGCTTCAGACTTCCATGATCCTGCACTCAGTCCATCTGATCTCTAACCCACTTCTTTACTGACACATATTCCAGTACTCACTGGATCTAAAGCATGATAGCTTTGGAAGATCTCTTTGGTGAATGCTGGACCATGATAGATTTATAAGGCCTTTAAGATCAAAGAATGCCCTTTTTCGATGGCTATGCTGTTGACATAATTCAGAGGCCCCAGCAGTTAATTGCTTGTGTTAATTATCCCTTTCAGGGACAGTTAGTTCGGTTTAATTCCAGGACCCAGAGCTGTTTCTCTAAATATTTTCCTTCCTGTTCTTTCTTCTCACTCAAACGTAAGAAGATAATGACAGCTGGAAAACAGATCCTGGTTTTCACTTTGACAAGGTGTATTTATAAGCTTAGTTTTTTCTTTGCTTTATTTATTTTTTGCCATACTACTCAGCTTGCAGAATCTTAGTTCCCTGATTAGGGATGGAACCCTGACCCCTGGCCTTGGAAGTTTGAAGTCCAAACCACTGGATCTCCAGGGAATTCCCAATAGGCTTTTCTTACAGTGTTTAGACAAATCTTCATCATCTTTACCTGAGCAAGATTTTGCCCTGTAATCTGTCTCTCTTCTTAATCTGGGGATATTCACTTGCAACAAGGTGAATAAGTTAAGAGTTTGACTCTTATGTGTTAATATGGAAGTTTAGGGTTTTTTAAAAAAGTATATTTATATGGATCCCCCAAAATAAAAATGAGAACAAAAGTAGTGGACTTGGACGTGATTCCAGTCTCCAGTTCTTTTGAACTGGAGAAACTGGAAAACTCGTTCCTGGGGGAACAGTTACAGTTAAATTCTGTAATATAATATTTTTAAAGCAGAGTTTCATGAATGTCATGAGCTAAGATGTGTTCTTTGCTTTATGCTAATAAGCTGTTTTACAAACAAGTGGGCCTGCCTCTACCTGAAAAGCTCAGGGCAGACACTGACAACAGGAAGGAAGCATCTGAGTAAATAAAAGAAGCATGGCATTTTCAGAGAAATCACAGACCTTACTGTGACTGAGCTGACAGAGAGGACCAGTGGAAGGCTGTCAAGGGCTGTCAATGACAGTTCTGAGCCACACTTTGTCCTTGTCCCTGCTCCAGTGAGTTGACCCTCCTTTGCACTTATCGGAGTTTGTCAGCCAACCCTGGATGTTTATCATTTAAAACAAACCTGAAAGAATCAGGTAATTGTCTGATCATTAAAGACATACCATCTGATCTTACACTGGTAACAACTTTGAATTTAAAAAGTCAACTCTATGTTTACCCATGTATTTGGCTAGCCTTTCAGGTTTAATGATGGAAGCAGGCTCTAAGCCCTTTGGAGGAAGGACCCACATCCATCTTTGGTACACAGCACCTTCCAAATACATTCATTTTCTTCCAAATACACAAATACCTCTCAAATGTACTCAGTTCTTTCTGTTGAATGAAAGCTGTATGGTTAATCATTTTTATATACAGGAGATTTAGGTCAGTAGGCTTTCTATGCATTCATTTATTCATTCATTTCATAAAGACCTGTTGAGCCTTTACTATGTGCCAAGCACAATTCTTAGTGCTAGGGATGCAGGATAATCTTGTTGGTTACATACCTTCATGAATAATAACATGTTGTGATAAACGTTGTAAGAACAAGATTGCCCAAATTATTGTGAGACCTTCGAGAAGGAATGACTAACTGTCGAAGGGTTTGGATGGTATCAAATAAGAGGAGACGTTTACGCTAAGTCAAGAATTGATGCTTTTGAACCATGGTATTGGAGAAGACTCTTGAGAGTCCCTTGGACTGCAAGGAGATCCAACCAGTCA
>SJYW01037513.1:247017-276745 GCA_006410735.1 Raphicerus campestris | reverse complement strand
GTTGCCTCCTTGACTAGCAGGGCTGCAGCCGCAATTGTTCTCAGACACCCTGGCCACCCCGCTGCCACAGGGTCCAGCCATTTGGACAGATAGGCCACAGGTCTCTTTCTTGGGTCAATATTTTCTTTGCCACCCCATTAGCCTCGGCCACGAACAGTCGGAAGGGTTTTTTTATAAGTCCGGCAGACTGAGAGCAGGGGCACTCACCAAGGCAGTCTTCAGGTCTTTGAAAGCCTTTTCAGCGGCTTCTGTCTACACGAGGGCAGGGTCTTTGCCGCTGGTAGCCGTGTAGAGGCTTGGCTGTCTCTGCAAAGTTCAGGNCAGTCTTCAGGTCTTTGAAAGCCTTTTCAGCGGCTTCTGTCTACACGAGGGCAGGGTCTTTGCCGCTGGTAGCCGTGTAGAGGCTTGGCTGTCTCTGCAAAGTTCAGGCCAAAGCCTGCAATACCCCACAGCTCCCAGAAATTCCCATACTTGCCTTTTAGTCCCCGGTCGGGGAATTTGAAGGACGGTTTGGATGCGGCTGGAAGACAGGGCTCTGCGTCCCTGGCTGATCTGGTCCTTTTTAGATGACACTAGGTACCCAAGCTGGGCCAGAGTCTGGAGTAGGTCTTTGGTGGCCTCTTCACAACTCAGATAATCTGAGGCGGCAATAAGGAGCCAATGTCCTTCCTCTTTGCAAATTGCACACTGGTTTTTTCCCAAAGAGCCTCCCTGGCCCCTCCTCTGGGTGCCTTTTTTTTTCTTTTCTTTTTTTTTTTTTCCTCTGGGAGCCTGAGAGCGCCTCACGAGCTAGGAGGACCTTGGCCTTCTTTTTAGTGAGCTCTTGAGTAGCTTGGGTGGGGTCGTCACGATTCTCGTACACCTTCTGGGCTACTGCCAGGATTTTGGACAGAGACTTCCCTTTGAATCCTTCTAGTTTTTACAACTTCCTCCTAATGTCTGGGGCCGCCTGAGCTATGAAGGAGAGCACCACAGCCGCCCAGTTTTCTGGAGCCTCTGGGTTAATCGGGCTCCAGGTCCTATAGGCTTGGTTGAGCCTTTTCAGAAAGGCGGTGGGACTTTCCTCCAGTCTTTGCCTAGTAAGTAATCTTGGCCATATTAGTAGGCTTTCGGGCTGCAGCTGTAAGCCAGCCAATAGAGTCTGGCGGTACCGGTTGAGGGCCCCCAACCCCCCTGTACTGTTGTGGTCCCAAGTGGGGCGAGTGGAGGGGAAACCTTTCTCAATAAGGTTGGGGTCTGTTGTCAGGTTTCCTTTGTTACCCCGGACCTGTTTCTTACTTTCAGTTTTTATTTATTTATTTTCTTCCTCTCTTCAGTGGTAAATAGAGTACTGAGGAGTTGCTGGCAAAAGACAGATTTTACAAAACTCTTTTTATGGTTTATTTTTTACAAACCTTATCCCACTTTTTGTACCCATTACTGCATTTTTTTAATCTTAAAAAGCCACCTGTAAGGCGGGCTCACTTTATTTTCCCTTTACAAATGAAACTTTATCTTTTATACCTCCTTTTACTGAAAACACATTTTTTTTCCCTCCTTAAGTAACCAAGAGCTTACTTTTATTTTGAAATGACTTCAGCTATTCAGTAGAGTTTAAATACTTAGTAACTTATTAAACCTAGGTAGGGAAGGGGAGAGGGATCTCTTACTCCTTGTCAGTCAGGGCACTCTGGCCAGCTGCCTGCATCAGGAGGAGACTGGGACAAAGGGTCCCGGTTGCGGCCGCCGGGTCTGGTCCATTGGCAGACAAGCCGGCCCCTGAGTACCCCGAGTGATCAGGATGTCAGTCTTAAAATCAGTGAAATTTTTGAATCAAGCACTCGAGTGGGCTCAATGGGCCACTCGAACTGCCTTGTCCCATCCTGGCCGGGAGGGAGAGGCAGATTTTGCCAATTAGACAATCAGACAAAAGGAACAGACAGGAAAACAAACGCCAGACAGCCAAACAGGCCGTCCTAAAACCAGACAGGAAGACAGACACCAAAACTGACAGGAAACCAAACGCCAAACAGCCAAACTGGCTGTCTTAAAACCAGATCCAGGCCTCCCGGAGTCGTCACTCCGTTAGGCAGTTGCATGGGACCACCCAGCGGCGTCCCGCCGTCCACACGCAACTCAGAACAGAGTCTGCAGACTAATACCAGACCGGAAAACAGCCCTGACTTACTGGCGCCACGCAGGATTCCAGATGAAGTGACCCCCTGGTGGGACTCGAATCCACAATCTCTAGGGGAGTGGCACCCTGGTGGGACTCTAACCCACAATCTCTGGAGGCCAAATAATCCACCGGGGGTCTCAAGGCAGCGATCCCGGACGAGCCCCCAAATGTAAGGGACTTAGTATTCATATCTAATATTCATCTCCTTGGGAACGCTCTTCCAGTCCAGTAAGCTGTTTCTATATTCCCGTAAACTAACCTAGCATTTAACTCTTCTGGGAACATTTAGCTTCCTTCTTCAATCCTGACTGCCTGGCAATGCCTTGACTGTCACCCCGAGGCTTGATTCCCGACCCTTAGGCACGTATGACACCTCTGCTGTACCTCAAGGGCTACCCACAGATCCCTGTGTCCGTTCGACAGGGTGATGGACACTGCTGCTGTAGCTGGGAAGGAAAGCGGCCATGCATGTCTCCAAACAAGTGATGCCTGACTTCTTTGTAGGGGCTTCAGGGGAACCCCAAGACCTATGTCTCCATGGGGGAAAATAGCTCAGGCTCTGGCAACAGACCCAGAAGGGGAATGAGGATGCGTTAACGCCAGGGGAGGGATCCCCAGAGGTGCCTCCCAACTCGCACGGAGACTGGCCTCTCCTGAGGCCACAGGGGCGTGTCCCTGTGGTCCCCGTCATAACTCGAGCGGACCCCACCACAACTTGAGAAAAAGCAGAAGCTTCTCCCCTGCAGGCGGGGTGAGGCCCTTGTCCGCTGTGGCGTCTCGGGGGAAATCACTCCTTCCCTCTTGGACCTCGAAAGGCTCCTTCACACTCTTGCTGTGACCCAAGAAGTTCCCCGCCCCACACGTCCCCACTTGAGAGGATCCCCGAGGGTCCAGCCGAGACTCAAGAGGAGCCCCGTTTTACCCTGCTCAGCTCCAGATGAGGGGCCCTTTGCCTGCACAGTTGGGAAAGGTTTCCTGGCGCTTCCCTCACATGCCAACAGGAGATGCTCACACCAGGAGAGTCGGGAGGAGCCTCAGGGATCGGGCCACCATTCCCCAAGACGCCCAAATGCCTCTTCCACTTCAGATGCACCTGACTGTTCTGCACTGCCTCGACTGTCACACCGAGGGTCGACTCCCAACACACTGGCACGTGTGACAGCTCTGTGAAACCTCGAGGGCAAGCCACAGTTCCCTGTGTCCACTCGACTGGAAGCCCGACACTGCTGCTGCAGCTGGGTAGAAAAACAGCCGTGCACGTCTCCAGGTAAGACGAGGCCTGACTCCCATATGGGGGCTCCAACGGAACTCCAAGTTCTTTGTCAACATGGGCCAGGCAAGCTCAGTCTCTCCCTCAGCACCAGATGAGGAGTGAGGACCGGGCGATAACGGGAGGAATCCCTAGAGGTGCATCTTAACTCGCACAGAGACTGGCCTCTCCTGAGGCCACTGGGGTGGGTCCCTGGTGTCCCCGTCGTAACTGGAGAGGACCCTGCCACAACTCGAGAAAAACCAGAAGCTTCTTCCCTGCAGGCTGGGTGAGGCCCTTGTCCACTGCAGTATCTCGGGGGAAAGCTCCCCTTTCCTCTTGGACCTCGAAAGTCTCCTTCACACCCTTGCTGTGAAACAAGAAGTTCCCCCCCAACCCATCCCCCCTTGATAGGAACACCGAGGGACCCACAGGGACTCCAGAGGAGCCCCATTTTCCCCTGCTCAGCTCCATATGAGATGCTCTTTCCCTGCTCCATCGCGAAAGGTTCCCCAGCGCTCCCTTCACATCTCAAGAGGGGGTGCTCGCAACCAGAGAGTAGGGAGGAGCCTCAGGGGTCGGGCCTCCATTCCCCAAGATCCTGAAATGCCTCGTCCACTCCAAATTGACCTGACTGACTGCCCTTAACTGTCTCAACTGTCACCACGAGGCTTGACTCCTGACACACTGGCTCGTGTGACAGCCCTGGGTAACCTCAAGGGCTAGTCACAGATCCCTGTGTCCGCTCGACGGGGAGGCGGACACTGCAGATGCAGCTGGGGAGGAATGCATGCCTCCAGGCAAGACGAGGCCTGACTCCACTATGGGGGCTCTAGGGGAACCCCAGGAACTATGTCAGCAAGGGCGAGGCAAGCTCATGCTCAGGCCTCAGCACCTACAAGGACTGAGGACGTGGCGACGACTGAGGAGGAATCCCCAGAGGCACCTAACAACTCGTATGGAGACTGGCCTCTCCTGAGGCCACTGGGGCGCTTGCCTGAGGTCCAAGTCGTAACTCGAGAGGGCCCTGCCCCAACTCGAGAAAAACCAGAAGCTTCTCCCCTGTAGGCGGGGTGAGGCCCTTGTCCGCGGCAGCATCTCAGGGGAAATCAACCCTTCCCTCTTGGGCCTCGAGGGCTCCTTCACACCGTGGCTGTGACTTAAGAAGTTCCCCTTCCCACCCGTCCCCACTCGAGAAGAACCCCCAGGGTCCTGCTGCGACTCAAGATTAGCCCGTTTTACCCTGCTCAGCTACAGATTAGGGGCCGTCTCCCTGCTCCGAAGGGAAAGATTTCCCAGTGCTCCCCTCGCATCGCAAGAGGAGGCGCTCACATCAGAAGAGTCGGGAGGAACCTCAGGTTTCGGGGCAGCATTCCCCCAAATCCCCAAATTCCTCGACCACTCCAGAGGCACCTAACTGCCCTGCACTGCCTCGACTGTCACCCTAAGGCTCGACCCTGACACACTGTCACGTATGACAGCCCTGGGGTACTTTGAGGTCAAGCCACAAATCCCTGTGTAAACTCCAGTGGGAGCCAGACACTCCTGCTGAAGCTGGGGAGGAAAACAGCAGTGCACATCTCCAGGAGAGACAAGACATGACTCCCCTATGGGGGCTCCAGGGGAACCCCAAGACCTATGTCAGCACGGGCGAGGAAAGCGCAGGCACTGGCCTAAGCACCAGACAAGGACTGAGGACCTGGAGACGACTGAGGAGGAATCCCATGTTGTGCCTCCCAACTCGCACGGACACGGGCCTCTCCTAAGGCCTCAGGGGCAGGTCTCTGGGGTCCCCATAGTAACTCGAGTGGATCCCGCCGCAACTCGAGAAAAACCAGAAGATTCTCCCCTGCAGGCGGGGTGAGGCTCTTGTCCACTTTCGCATCTCGGAGAAAATCCAACCTTCCCTCTTGGACCTGGAAAGGCTTCTTCACATCATTGCTGTGACCCAAGAAGTTCCCTGCACCACCCATCCACACTCGAGAGGAACCCTGAGGGTCCTGCCGTGACTCAAGAGGAGACCCGTTTTCCCATGCTCAACTCCAGATGAGAGGTCCTTTCCCTGCTCCTTTGGGAAAGTGTTACTGGCGCTGCCCTCGCATCCCAAGAGGAGGCGCTCACACTAGTAAATTCACGAGGAGCCTCAGGGGTCGGACCACCATTCCCCAAGACCCTAAAATGCTTTGTCAACTCCAGATGCAGCTGACTTCCCTGCACTGCTTGGGCTGTCACCCCGAGGCTCGACTCCCGACACACTGGCACGTGTAACAGCCTTAGGGTACCTTGAGGGTAAGCCACAGATCCCTGTTTCCGCTCACCAGAAAGCTGCAACTGCTGCTACAGCTGGGAGGAAAGTGGCCGTGCATGTCTCCAGACGAGGCCTGACTCCCCTGTGGGGCTCCAGGGGAACACCAAGACCTATGTCAGCACAGGCGAGGCAAGCTCAGGTTCCAGCCTCAGGACCAGACGGGGCCTGAGGACCTGGTGACCACTGGGGAGGAATCCTCAGATTGCCTCGCAACTTGCACAGAGACTGGCCTCTCCTGAGGCCACACGGGCGGGTCCCTGGGGTCCCCGTCCTAACGCAAGAGGACCCCACCACAACTCGAGAAAAACCAGAAGCTTCTCCACTGCAGGTGGGGTGAGGCCCTTGCCCACTGCGGCGTCTCAGGGGAAATCTGCCCTTCCCTCTTGGACCTTGAATGGCTCCTTCACACTTTTGCTTGACCTAAGAAGTGCCCCACCCCATCCGTCCATCCCCATTTGAGAGGAATCCCGAGGATCCAGCCACCCTTGTCCACTGTGGCATCTCGGGAGAAATCACCCCTTCCCTCTTGGCCATGAAAGGCTCCTTCACACCCTTGCTGTGACCCAAGATGTTCCTAGCCAAACCCGACCCCACTCGAGAGGAACCCAGAGGGTCCAGCCACGACTCAAGAGGAGCCGCGTTTTCGCATGCTCAGCTCCAGATTTGGGGCCCTTTTCCTGCTCTGTCGGGAAAGGGATCTCATCGTTCACTTTGCATCCTAAGAGGAGATGCTCACACCAAGAGAGCTGGGAGGATCCTCAGGGGTCTGTCCACCTTACCCCAAACCCTCAGATGCCTCTTCCACTCCAGATGAACATGACTGTCCTGCACTGCCTCGACTGTCACACCGAGGCTCGACTCCCGACACACTGGCACATGTGACAGCACTGGGGTACCTCGAGCGCAAGCTACAGATCTCTGTGTCCGTTCGACGGGGAGCCTCACACTGCTGCTGCATTTGGGGAGGAACATGGCCGTTCATGTCTCAAGGAGAGACGATGCCTGACTCCCCTGTGGGGGCTTCAGGGGAACACCAAACATATGTCAGGAGGGGCGAGGTAAGTTCAGGCTCCGGCCTCAGCACCAAACGAGGACTGAGGCCCCGGCGACGACTGGGGAGGTATCCACAGAAGCGCCTCACAACTCGCACAGAGACTGGCCTCTTCTGAGGCTAGAGGGGCTGGTCCCTGAGGTCCCCGTCGTAACTCGAGTGGACCCCGCTTCAACTAGAAAATAACCAGAAATTTCTCCCATGCGGGCGGGGTTAGGCCCTTGTCCTCTGCAGTGCCTCGGGAGAAATCTCCCCGTCACTCTTGGACATCGACAGGCTCCTTCACACCCTTGCTGTAACCCAAGAAGTTGCCCGCCCCACCCGTTCCAACTCGAGAGGGATCCCGAGGGTCCCACAGCGACTCAAGAGGAGCCCCGTTTTTCCCAGCTTATCTCCAGATGAGGGGCCCTTTCCCTGCTCCGACGGAAAAGAGTTCCCGGCACTCCCCTCGCATCCCAAAAAGGCACTCGCACCAAGAGAGTCGGGAGGAGCCTCAGGGGTCAGGCCACCATTCCCAAAGACCCCCAAATACCTCGTCCACTCCCGATGCAGCTGACTGCCCTGCACTGCCTCGACTGTCACCCTGAGGCTCAATTCCCGACACACTGGCGCATGTGTCAGCCCTGGGGTATCTCGAGGGCAAGCCACAGATCCCTGTGTCTACTCGATGGGGAGCCGGACACTGCTGCTGCAGCTGGGGAGTAAAGTGGCCTGTACGTCTTCTGGCAAGACGAGGCCTGACTCCACTGAGGGGGCTCAAGGGGAACCCCAAGACCTATGTCAGCATGGGCGAGGCAAGCTCAGGCTCTGGCCCCAGCACCAGACCAGGACAGAGGACCTGGCATCGACTGGGGAGGAATCCCTATATGCATCTCGAAATTCGCATGGAGACTGGCCTCTCCTGAGGCCACATTGGCGGGTCCATGGGGTCTCCGTCAGGACTCGAGAGGACCCCACCGCACCTCGAGAAAAACCAGAAGCTTCTCCTCTGCAGGCAGGGTGAGGCCCTTGTCCGCTGCAGCGTCTCGGGGGAAATCACCCCTTTTCTCTTTGACCTCAAAAGGCTCCTTCACACACTTGCTGTGACCTGAGAAGTTCCCCGCCCCACCCGTCCCACTCGAGAGGAAACACGAGGGCCCAGCTGAGACTCAAGAGGACCCCTGTTTTCCCCTGCTCAGCTCCAGATGAGGGGCCCTTTCATTGCTCCTTAGGGAATGGGATCCCGACGCTCCCCCTCGCACCCCAAGTGAAGGCACTGGCACCACGAAAGTCATGAGGAGCCTCAGGGGTCGGGCCACCATTCCCTAAGACTCCTAAATGCCTCGTCCACTCCAGGCGCACCTGACTGCCCTGCACTTTCTCGACTTTCACCCTGAGGCTTGACTCCCAACACACTGGGACGTGTGACAGTCCTGGAGTACCTCGAGAGCAAGCTACAGATCCCTGTGTCTGCTCGATGGGTAGACTGCTACTGCAGCTGGGGAGGAAAGAGGCCATGCACATCTCCAGATGAGACGAGGCCTGACTCCCCAGTGGGGGTTCCAGGGGACACCAAGACCTATGTGACCACGGGCAAGGCAAGCTCAGGCTCTGGCCTGAGCACCAGTGGAGGACTGAGGACCTGGCAATGACTCAGGAGGTATCCACAGAGGCACCTCACAACGTGCAAGGAGATTGGACTCTCCTGAGGCCACAGGGGCAGGTCCCAGGGGTCCCCATCATAATTCGAGTGGACCTGCCACAACTGGAGAAAAACCAGAAGCTTCTCCCCTGCAGGCAGGGTGAGGCCCTTGTCGGCTGTGGCGTCTTGGGGGAAATCCCCCCTTCAGTCTTGGATCTTGAAAGGCTCCTTCAAACCCTTGCTCTGACCCAAGAGTTCCCGCCCCACCCTTCCCCACTCAAGAGGAAGCCCGAGGGTCCCGCCACAACTCAAGAGGAGCCTCATTTTCCCCTGCTCAGCTCAAGATGAGGAACCCTTTCCCTGCTCCATCAGGAAAGGGTTCCCGACACTCCCATTGCACCCCAAGGGTAGGTGCTCGCACCACGAGAGTCATGAGCAGCCTCAGGGTTTGGGCCACCATTCCCCAAGACACCCAAATGCCTCGTCCACGGCAGAGGAACCTGACTGCCCAGCAGGAACTTGGGGTTCCTCTAGGGTTATGACGGGGACCTCAAGGACCCACTCTTGTTTCCTCAGGAAAACCCAGTCTCCATGCCAGTTATGAGGGGCCTCATGGGATTCCTCTGCAGTAGGTGCCGGGTCTTAGTTCCTAACCAGGATCTGAGGCTGTGACTTCAGTATTCCTCTCCACTGCTGACATGGATCTCGGGGTTCCTACACGGTTTCAGCAGGGGAGTCAGGCTTCGTCTTGTTGGAGACATGCAAGTCCGCTTTCCTCTTGAGCTGTAACAGGAGTGTCAAGCTTTCTATAGATTTGACCTAGGGTTCTGTGGATTTCTCTCAAGTAAGTAGACATGGCAAGCCCCCACAGCTCAGATGGAAATTCAGCCTGAAATTAGAGTAAAGAGGAGATACAGGGGAAACCAGTCCAGTGACTGGCCTGGCCTCTGTTGTCGAGAAAGGCCTTTTATACCTTTTTGATTGTACATAGACATCAATGGGTAATATAAAGTTATGCAGCATTAGCAGCCCAGCCTCATCAAAACCAGGCTTTTCTCTCTGCATACCTAGTTGTATACACAAGTCTTAGGTGATTACATCATCTTCTGGCCAGAGGGCCAAGTAACATTTTACAGCCTTTTTTCTGATAAGGGTTTGTCAACCAGAAGACTTATTTGTNAACCCAAGAAGTTGCCCGCCCCACCCGTTCCAACTCGAGAGGGATCCCGAGGGTCCCACAGCGACTCAAGAGGAGCCCCGTTTTTCCCAGCTTATCTCCAGATGAGGGGCCCTTTCCCTGCTCCGACGGAAAAGAGTTCCCGGCACTCCCCTCGCATCCCAAAAAGGCACTCGCACCAAGAGAGTCGGGAGGAGCCTCAGGGGTCAGGCCACCATTCCCAAAGACCCCCAAATACCTCGTCCACTCCCGATGCAGCTGACTGCCCTGCACTGCCTCGACTGTCACCCTGAGGCTCAATTCCCGACACACTGGCGCATGTGTCAGCCCTGGGGTATCTCGAGGGCAAGCCACAGATCCCTGTGTCTACTCGATGGGGAGCCGGACACTGCTGCTGCAGCTGGGGAGTAAAGTGGCCTGTACGTCTTCTGGCAAGACGAGGCCTGACTCCACTGAGGGGGCTCAAGGGGAACCCCAAGACCTATGTCAGCATGGGCGAGGCAAGCTCAGGCTCTGGCCCCAGCACCAGACCAGGACAGAGGACCTGGCATCGACTGGGGAGGAATCCCTATATGCATCTCGAAATTCGCATGGAGACTGGCCTCTCCTGAGGCCACATTGGCGGGTCCATGGGGTCTCCGTCAGGACTCGAGAGGACCCCACCGCACCTCGAGAAAAACCAGAAGCTTCTCCTCTGCAGGCAGGGTGAGGCCCTTGTCCGCTGCAGCGTCTCGTGGGAAATCACCCCTTTTCTCTTTGACCTCAAAAGGCTCCTTCACACACTTGCTGTGACCTGAGAAGTTCCCCGCCCCACCCGTCCCACTCGAGAGGAAACACGAGGGCCCAGCTGAGACTCAAGAGGACCCCTGTTTTCCCCTGCTCAGCTCCAGATGAGGGGCCCTTTCATTGCTCCTTAGGGAATGGGATCCCGACGCTCCCCCTCGCACCCCAAGTGAAGGCACTGGCACCACGAAAGTCATGAGGAGCCTCAGGGGTCGGGCCACCATTCCCTAAGACTCCTAAATGCCTCGTCCACTCCAGGCGCACCTGACTGCCCTGCACTTTCTCGACTTTCACCCTGAGGCTTGACTCCCAACACACTGGGACGTGTGACAGTCCTGGAGTACCTCGAGAGCAAGCTACAGATCCCTGTGTCTGCTCGATGGGTAGACTGCTACTGCAGCTGGGGAGGAAAGAGGCCATGCACATCTCCAGATGAGACGAGGCCTGACTCCCCAGTGGGGGTTCCAGGGGACACCAAGACCTATGTGACCACGGGCAAGGCAAGCTCAGGCTCTGGCCTGAGCACCAGTGGAGGACTGAGGACCTGGCAATGACTCAGGAGGTATCCACAGAGGCACCTCACAACGTGCAAGGAGATTGGACTCTCCTGAGGCCACAGGGGCAGGTCCCAGGGGTCCCCATCATAATTCGAGTGGACCTGCCACAACTGGAGAAAAACCAGAAGCTTCTCCCCTGCAGGCAGGGTGAGGCCCTTGTCGGCTGTGGCGTCTTGGGGGAAATCCCCCCTTCAGTCTTGGATCTTGAAAGGCTCCTTCAAACCCTTGCTCTGACCCAAGAGTTCCCGCCCCACCCTTCCCCACTCAAGAGGAAGCCCGAGGGTCCCGCCACAACTCAAGAGGAGCCTCATTTTCCCCTGCTCAGCTCAAGATGAGGAACCCTTTCCCTGCTCCATCAGGAAAGGGTTCCCGACACTCCCATTGCACCCCAAGGGTAGGTGCTCGCACCACGAGAGTCATGAGCAGCCTCAGGGTTTGGGCCACCATTCCCCAAGACACCCAAATGCCTCGTCCACGGCAGAGGAACCTGACTGCCCAGCAGGAACTTGGGGTTCCTCTAGGGTTATGACGGGGACCTCAAGGACCCACTCTTGTTTCCTCAGGAAAACCCAGTCTCCATGCCAGTTATGAGGGGCCTCATGGGATTCCTCTGCAGTAGGTGCCGGGTCTTAGTTCCTAACCAGGATCTGAGGCTGTGACTTCAGTATTCCTCTCCACTGCTGACATGGATCTCGGGGTTCCTACACGGTTTCAGCAGGGGAGTCAGGCTTCGTCTTGTTGGAGACATGCAAGTCCGCTTTCCTCTTGAGCTGTAACAGGAGTGTCAAGCTTTCTATAGATTTGACCTAGGGTTCTGTGGATTTCTCTCAAGTAAGTAGACATGGCAAGCCCCCACAGCTCAGATGGAAATTCAGCCTGAAATTAGAGTAAAGAGGAGATACAGGGGAAACCAGTCCAGTGACTGGCCTGGCCTCTGTTGTCGAGAAAGGCCTTTTATACCTTTTTGATTGTACATAGACATCAATGGGTAATATAAAGTTATGCAGCATTAGCAGCCCAGCCTCATCAAAACCAGGCTTTTCTCTCTGCATACCTAGTTGTATACACAAGTCTTAGGTGATTACATCATCTTCTGGCCAGAGGGCCAAGTAACATTTTACAGCCTTTTTTCTGATAAGGGTTTGTCAACCAGAAGACTTATTTGTGTTGATCTTCCCAAAGTCTTGTGCCACTCTCAGAAAGCACTAAATAAAGCTACATTCCTACATAACAAAGATACAACAATTTATAACAAGTAAAGAGTACAGTGATTTATAACAAAAGAAAAGTAATTAACTCAAAATCTAGTGTTTCTAACATCAAAACTACTATATATCTTTTTCCATATCCCAATTACATTGATTAATATCCTCCCAGGTGCCTAAAAGATAAAGAATATGGAGGCCTGGCAGCAATCATTGAGTCAACAGTGAAAACCCATCACCAATATGATTTTTAACTCTTTGGAAAAGGCTCTGTATCTTTAAGGTCCTTTAAGCTTTGTGCCTCTTGTGATTGGTGGTCTGTAAGCAATTCACAAGCTGTAAAAATCCAGGGGAACCAGTTAGGCAAGCTAGAAAGTTATCAGAGGGGGTTTGAACTGAAACATTCCTTTCAAATGCAGAAGACTGAAGCCCTGAGTTAACTTTATCCAGAGAATGTCAGAAGAGTGGAAAAGCAGAGTACAATAAAATCAGGCTGACTCTGGTTTGGGGGGTACACTCTCAGGAAATTTCAGGAGGAACCATGAGGCCTGACTCGCCTTGCCCATCAGGCCTCTCCACATGACCTTGTCATGGGTGGGATCTCTCACGCTGGCTCCTGGCAGGTTGGATTTATCTCGAGACGCTGCTGCAGAAATGGGCTTCATCTCACGTTGAGGGGAGAATCTCCTGGTTGTGCTCGAGTTGCACCGGGAAAATTGGGGTTCCTCTTGAGTTACAATGGGACCACAGGGAACCACTCATGTTGCCTCAGAAAAGTCCAGGCTCCATGCAATTTGAGACGAACCTCTCAAATTTCCTTTCCAGTCAGTGATGGGTCCTGGGTCCTCATCTGAAGCTGAGGCCATGACGTCAGGGTTCCTCTCCAGTGCTGACATGAATCTTAGAGTTCCTATGGAGATTCCACAGGGGAGTCAGGCCTCATCTGGTGTGGAGACATGCAAGTCTGCTTTCCTCTCAAGCTGCAACAGGAGTGTCAGGCTTCCTGTCGAGTTGACATAGGGATCGGTGCCTTCCTCTAGAGGTGCCACAGGACAGTCTTACGTGCCATTGTGTTGTGAGTCAACACTCGGGGTGAGTTGAGTCACTGGAGGGGAATCAGGTGTATCTGGAATGGACTGGGACATCGGGATCTTTTGGAATGGTTGCATGACCCCTGGAGTTCCTCTCAACTTTCAAGTTGAGACCGCCTCCTCTTCAGGTGCGATGGGAATGCCTGGATTCCTTTCCCGATGAAGCAGGGAAATGCACCCTCAAATTGAGATGAGGAGGGAAATACGGAGCTCTTCTTGTGTTGTGGCAGGACCCTTGGTGTTCCTCTCTAGTGGAGACAGGTATGTTGGGGAACTTCTTGAGTTGCATCAAGGGTGTCAAGCACCCTTTCCAGGCTCAAGAGGGAAGGTGGGATTTTTCTCAAGATGCTACATCAGAAAGTGGCCTCATCTAGCCTTGAGGGGAGAAACTCCTGGTTTTTGTCAAGTTGCAGCAGGAACCTTGGCATTCCTCTAGAGTTACAATAGGGAGCTCAGGGACCTGCTTGGGTTGCCTCAGGAATTCAAGGCTCCATGCGAGTTGTGAGGGGCCTCTTGGGATTCCTCTCCAGTCAGTACAGTGGCCTAGGTCCACAAATTGATTTGAGACCAGAAGCTCAGGGTTCTTCTCCAGTGCTGACATAGATCTTGGGGTTCCTATGGAGTTTCAACAGAGGAGTCATGCCTCGTCTTCTGTGGAGACATGCAAGTCCGCTTTCTTCTTGAGCTGTAAAGGTAGTGTCAGGCTTCCTGTCGAGTTGACATAGAGGTCTGTGGCTTTCTCTCTAGGTGCCACAGTGCTGTCACAGCAGCCAACGTGTTTGAGTCGATACTCAGGGTGACAGTCGAGTCAGTGCAGGAGAGTCAGGTTTATCTGGAGTGGATTGGGATATCGAGTCTTTTGGAACTGTGGCACGACCCCTGGAGTTCCTCTTGGGTTTCACCTTGAGACTGCCTCCTCTTGAGGTGGGACGGGAATGCCGGCATTCCTTTCCCGACGATGCAGGAAAATGGACCCTCATCTCAAGATGCGGAGGGAAAAACGGGGCAATTCTTGAGTTGAGGCAGGCCACTCAGTGTTCCTCTTGAGTGGAGATGGGTATGTCAGGGAACATCTTGCTTTGCATCAAAGGGGTCAAGGACCCTTTCGAGGTTCAAGAAGGATGTGGGATTTCTCTCTAGACATTGCTGCGGAATTGGGCCTCATTTCACTTTGAGGGGAGAATCTCCTGGATTTTCTCGAGTTGCATCAGGAAACTTGGGGTTCCTCGCTATTTACAAAGGAGACCTCAGGGACGCACTTGTGTTGCATCATTAAAGTCAAGTCTGCATGTGAGTTACGAAGGGCCTCTCGGGATTCCTCTCCAGTTGGTTCTGGGTCCTAGGCCTCATCTGGAGTTGAGGCCAAAACCTCAGGATTCCTCTCCAGTGTTGATGTGGATCTCGGGATCCTATGGAGTTTCAACTGGTAAGTCAGGCCTCGTCTCGTGTGGAGACATGCAAGTCTGCTTTCCTCTTGAGCTGTAAAATTAGTATCAGTCTTCCTGTCAAGTTGACATAGGAATCTGTGGCATTCTCTCAATGTGCATCAGGGCTGCCACACCTGATATCATGTTTTTAATTGATACTCGGGGTGACTGTCGAGTCATTGCAGGGAAGTCAGGTTTATCTGGCATGGATTTGGACATCAGGGTCTGTTTGAATTGTTGGACGACCCCTGGAGTTGCTCTCGAATTTCAAGTTGAGACTACCTCTTCATGAGTTGCGAAGGGAATGCCGAGAATCCTTTCCTGACGATGCAGGGAAATGGACCCTTAACGGGGTCCATTTGGACCAGGATATCCTAAACGTAAATGGTGAGTCTAGAGAGATATATAGATATAGAGAAAGATAAGGTAAGAATTTGCTATTAAGAGTAGAGAAGCGAATAGAGGCTGATATTCCTTGGTTTACACAGAAAGCCAATATAGTCACAGGACAAGGGACTTACACTGTTCACGTAGGCCACAGGCACACGTTGACAGGCAGAGTGTGCCCCGCCTTGGGCTCCCTCTCACGTGGGTCTTAGAAGCCCGGGCAAAGAAGTGCACACAGAGGACCCCTGTACCCCAAGGGGTCAGCCTGAAAAAAAAAGTAAAGAGAGAAAGAAACCATGACACAAGGAGGCCAAGCTTATGCAAGACCCGTAACTTTATTTTCAAGAGGAGCTTTTATACCCTACGTTTTACATAATGGAAGATGCAGAGTCATGAAGGGGCAGCAGTCCTGATCCTTATCGATACCAGGCTTTCTTTCTGCACACTTTTCCGTATGCAAAAGGTCTAAGGTTATTTACATTATCTTCTGGCCAAGAGGCCTGTTAACATTTTATGGCTCTTTTCCTTGATGAATGTTAAACAACCAGAAAACTCATTTTCCCTTGAAGTGTTTTGTCTTTAACCTGCATCATCTTCAAAGTACTAAATAAAGTTACATTCCTATAGAACAAAGGTGCATTGGGTTACAACAAAGTACTTAACTCAAAGATCTAATGTTGCTGATGCCAGGGCTACTACCTGTTTTTTTCTATATACCAGCTATATCAACAAATAAAAGATGTGAAAACTTGGCAGCAAGTATTGGGTCAACAATGAAACCCTTAAACAGTTCTATTTTAATGATTGTTAACTCCTGTAAAGGCTCAACATTTCTAGAATGTTTTAAACTTCCTGTGCCTTTCGTGGTTGGGAGGCTGTAAACAATCACACGTGTAGTTGAAAAAGTTCGGATGAATCTGTCAGGCAAGATAGAAAGCTATCAGAGTAGTTTGAATTGAAACACTCCAATTACATGCCCAGGAGACTTACAAACTAGAGCGCTAAGTTAATTTTCTCCAGGGAATGGTGGTCGAGGACAGCCTCCCATTGGTAACAGCGGAGATGGTGAAAAATAGCAGGATATGCAGATTCTCATTTGGGGGTAGAATCTCAAGCAGGTCCAGAGTGTCCCTCAAGTCCTGACTCGCATTTGTCTGTCAGGCCACTTCCTCATGACTTTGTCATGGGTGGGATCTCCCGTGCTGGCTACCGGCAGACCATCATCTCGAGATGAGGATGGAAAAACGGTGCTCCTTTTGAGTTGTGGCTCGAGTGTTCATCTCAAGTAGAGACAGGTATGTCTGGGAACTTTTTGAGTTACATCAAGGGTGTCAAGGACCCTTTTTAGGCGAAGAGGGAAGGTGGGATTTCTCTTGAGATGCCACAGAGGAAAAGGGCCTCATCTCGCATTGAGGGGAGAATATCCTAGTTTTTCTCAAGCTGTGGCAGGAAACGTGGGGTTCCTCTCGAGTTATGATGGGGACCTCAGGAACCCACTCATGTTGCCTCAGAAAAGTCAAGTCTCCATGCAAGTTCCGAGGGGCCTCTCAGGATTCCTCTCCAGGTAGTGCTGGGGCCTAGTTCCTCATCTGGAGTTGAGGCCGGAACCTCAGGGTTCCTCACCAGTGCTGAGATGGATCTCGGGGTTCCTATGGAGTTTCAACAGGGTAGTCAGGCATCATCTCGTGTGGAGACATGCAAGTCCGCTTTTCTCTCAAGCTTTTAAAGCAGTGTCATACTTCCTGTCGAGTTGACATAGGGATCAATGACTTTCTCTCGAGATGCCACAAGTCTGTCACACCTGTCATTGTGTTCTGAGTCAATACTCAGGGTGACAGTCGAGTCAGTGCAGAGGAACCAGGTCTAACTGGAGTCCATTGGGACACTGTGGTCTTTTTGAATTGTTGCATGACCCCTGGAGTTGCTCTTGAGTTACAAGTTGAGACTGCCTCCTCTTGAGGTGCAACAGGAATGTGGGATTCCTTTTCCAATGAAGCAGGGAAATAGACCCTTATGTCTAGATTTGGAGGGAAACATGGGGCTCTTCTTGAGTTGTGGCAGGACACTAGGTGTTCCCCTTGAGTGGAGATGGGTATGTCAGGGAACTTCTTGATTTGCATTAAGGGTGTCAGGACCCTTTCGAAGCTCAAGAGGGAAAGTGGAATTTCTCTTGGGATGCCACAGCAGAAAAGGGCCTCATCTCGTGTTGAGGGGAGAATCTCCTGGTTTTTCTCAAGTTGTGGCAGGAAACTTGGGGTTCCTCTCGAGTTATGATGGGGAGCTCAGGGACCTGATTGTGTTGCCTCAGGAAAGACAAGTCTCCATGCAAGTTGCGAGGGGCCTTTCAGTGTTCCTCTCCTGTTGGTGTAGTCTCCTTAGTCTTCACCTTGAGCTGAGTCCGGAACCACAGGGTTCCTCTCTTGTGCAGACTTTATTCTCAGGGTTCCTATGGTGTTTCAACATGGGAGTCAGGCCCTGTCTCATGTTTAGACTTGGAGGTCTGCTTTCATCTAGAGTTGTCAAAGAAGTGTCAGGCTTCCTGTTGAGTTGACATAGGGATCTGTGGTTTTCTCTCGAGGTGCCACAGGGCTGTACACCTCCCATCGTGTTTTGCATCGATACTCGGGGTGACAGTAGAGTCAGTGCAGGGGAAACAGTCTTATCTGAGGTGTATTGGAACATCAGGTTCTCTTTGAATTGTCCCAGGACACCAGGAGTTCCTCTCGAGTTTAAGTTGAGACCGCCTTCTCTAGAGCTGCATTGGAAAAGCCAGGATTCCTTTCCTAGTGAAGTAGGGAAATGGACCCTTACCAGGGTCCAGCCCTGGTTGGATCCAGGGTATCTGAAGCATGGACGGTGAGGTGAGAGAAATACATAGATTATAGAGAGAGATAAGGAAAGAATTTGCAGTTAAAAGAATAGAGGAGAGAAAAGAGGCTGAAAATCCTTGGTTTACACAGAAAGCCAATAAAGTCCCAAGACAAGGGAGTTATACTGTTTAAGTAGGCCACAGACACCCCCTTGTTTAGCGGAGGGTGCCCCGTATTGGGCTTCCTCTCACCAGGGTCTTAGAAGCCCCGGCAGAAAAGTGAATACAGAGGACCACTGCACTTCAAGGGATCAGCCTGAAAAAGAAGTAAAGAGAGAAAGAAAGTACGACAAGGGGAGGCCAAGCTTGTGCAAGACACATAACATTATTTTCAAAAGGAGCTCTTATGCCTTATGTTTTAAGATACTCAGGGTTACAGTCTAGTCAGTCCAGGGGAATCAGAGGTATCACGAGTGGATTGGGACATCGGGGTCTATCTGAATTGTGGCAGGACTCCTGGAGTTCTCTTGAGTTTCAAGTTGAGACCTTCACCTCTTGAGATGTGACAGGAACGCTGGGGTTCCTTTCCCAATGAAGCAGGGAAATGGACCTTCATCTCGAGATGAGGAGAGCAAATGGGGGATCTTCTTGATTTGTGCTGGGACAATCGGTGTTCCTCTCGAGTGGAGACCAGTATGTCGGGGAACTTCTTGAGTTGCTTCAAGGGTATGAAGGACCCTTTCAAGGTTCAAGAGGTAAAGTGGTATTTCTCTGCAGACATCGCAGCCGAAAGGGCCTCATCTCGTGTTGAGGGGAAAATCTCCTGTTTTTCTTGAGTTGAGGCAGGAACCTTTGGGTTCATCTCAAGTTACAGCGGGGACCTCAGGGACCCGCTCCTGTTGCCTCAGGAAAGTCCAGTCCCCATGCGAGTTGTGAGGGGTCACTCGGGATTCTTCTCCAGTCTATGCTATGGCCTAGGTCTTCATCTGAAGGTGAGGCTGGAATCTCAGAGTTCCTCTCCACTGCTGACTTGGATCTTGGTGTTCCTATGGAGTTTCAACAGGGGAGTAAGGCCTTGTCTCATGTGTTAAATTGGAAGTCCACTTTCCTCTCGAGCTGTAAAAGTAGTGTCAGGCTGCCTGTCGAGTTGACATAGGGATCAGTGGCTTTCTCTCAAGTTGCCACAGGGCTGTCACACCTGCCATCATGGTCTGAGTCAATACTCGCGGTGACAGTCAAATCATTCCAGGGGAGTCAGGTGCATCTGAAGTGGACTGGGACATCAGGGTCTTTCTGAATTGTGGCAGGACCCCTGGAATTCTCTCCAGTTTCAAGATGACACCGCCTTCTCTTGAGGTGCGATGGGAACGCCAGGATTCCTTTCCCAACGAAGCAGAGAAATGGACCACTTCTGGGGTCCAGACCTGGTTGGATCCAGGGTATCCAAAGCATGGTTGGTGAGGTGAGAGAGATATATAGATATAGAGAGAGATAAAGAAAGATTTTGCAGTTAAGAGAATAGAGGAGAGAAAAGAGGCTGAAATTCCTTGGTTTACACAGAAAACCAATAAAGCCCCAAGACATGGGAGTTACACTGTTTACATAGGCTACAGGTGCTCACTTGATTAGCGGAAGGTGCCCTGCCTTGGGCTCCTTCCACATGTTTCTTAGAAGCCTGTGCAGAGAAGTGAACACAGAGGACCCCTGCACCCCAAAGGATCAGCCTGAAAAAGAAGTAAAGAGAGAAAGAAAGCACGACACGGGGAGGCCAAGCTTGTGCAAGACCCGTAACTTTATTTTTAAGAGGAGCTTATATACCCTACGTTTTACATAATGGAAGATGCAGTCATGCAGGGGTAGCAGTCCTGACCCTTATCGATACCAGGCTTTCTTTCTGCACACTTTTCCGTATGCAAAAGGTCTCAGGTGATTTACATTATCTTCTGGCCAAGAGGCCTGTTAACGTTTTATGGCTCTTTTCCTTGATGAATGTTAAGCAACCAGAAAAATCATTTTCCCTTGAAGTGTTTTTTCTTTAATCTGCATCACCCTCAAAGTACTAAATATAGTTACATTCCTATAGAACAAAGGTGCATTGGGTTACAGAAAAGTACTTAACTGAAAGATCTAATGTTGCTGATGCCAGGGCTACTACCTGTTTTTTCTATATACCAACTATATCAACAAATAAAGATGTGAAAACTTGGCAGCAAGTATTGGGTCAACAATGAAACCCTTAACCAGTTCTATTTTAATGATTGTTAACTCCTCAAATGGCTCAACAGTCCTAGAATGTTTTAAGCTTCCTGTACCTCTCGTGGTTGGGAGGCTGTAAGCAATCATATGCATAGTTGAAAAAGTCTGGAGAAACCTGTCAGGCAAGTTAGAAAGCTATCAGAGTGGTTTGAATTGAAACACTCCAATTGCATGCCCAGGAGACTTACAAACTAGAGCTCTAAGAAAATTTTCTTCAGAGAAAGGTGGTTGGGCACAGCCCCCCTTAGGTAACACAGGAGTTGGTGAAAAATAGGACAGGCAGATTCTAGTTTTGTGGTAATGCTCGAGGATGTACATAGGGTCCCTCAAGTCCAGACTCATCTTTGCCTGTCAGGTCTATTTCTCATGACCTTTGTTATGGGTGGGATCTCCAGTGATGGCTCCCAACCAAACCACATGTTGAGATGAGAACAAAATGGGGCTTTTCTTGAGTTGTGGCAGGAAACCCAGTGTACCTCACCAGTGGAGGTGAGTATGTCAGGGAACATCCTGAGTTGCATCAAGGGTGTCAAGGACCCTTTCAAGGCTCAACAGTGAATGTGGGATTTCCTCAGGACGCCACAGTGGAAAAGGGCCTCATCTTGCATTGAGGGGAGAATTTCCTCATTCTTCTCGAGTTGCAGCAGGAAACTTGTGGTTCCTCTCGACTTAAGATGGGGACCTCAGGAACCCACTCGTGTTGCCTTGGGAAAGTCAAGTCTCCATGTCAGTTGACAGAGGCCACTTGGGATTCCACTCCAGTCAGTGCCAGGATGTAGGTCCTCATCTGGAGTTGAGATCAGAAACCCAGAGTTCCTCTCCAGTGTTGTCATGGATCTCAGGGTTCCTATGGAGTTTCAACAGGGGAGTCAGGCCTCGACTTGTGTGGAGACATGGAAGTTCACTTTCCTCTAGATCTGTAAAAGTAGTATCAGGCTTTCTGTCGAGCTGAAATAGGGATCTGTGGCTTTCTCTCGAGGTGTCACAGGGCTGACAAACCTGCCATCCTGTTGTGAGTCTATACTCGGGGTGACAGTCAAGTTAGTGAGGGGCATAAGATTTATCTGGAATGTATTGGGACACTGAGGTCTTTTTTAATTTTGGCACGACCCCTGGTGTTCCTCTTGAGATTCCAATTGAGACTGCATCCCCTTGAGGTGTGACGGGAAAGCCAGTTTTCTTTTCCTGAGGAAGCACAGAAATGGACCCTCATCTTGAGATGAGGAGGGAAAAACGGGGCTCTTTTTGAGTTGTCGTGAGACACAAGGTGTTCTTCTCGAGTGGAGACGGGTATGTTGAAGTACTTCTTTAGTGCATCAGGGGTGTCAAGCATTCTTTCAAGGCTCAAGAGGGAAGGTGGGATTATTCTCGAGATGCCGCAGTGGACAAGGGCCTTATCTCGCTTTGAGGGGAGAATCTCCTGGTTTTTCTCGAGTTGTGGCAGGATACTTGGGGTTCCTCTCAAGTTATGATGGGAACTTCAGTGACCGGGTCGTTTTCCCTCAGGAAAATCAAGTCTTCATGAGAGTTGTGAAGGGCCTCTTGGGATTCCTCTCCAGTCGTTGCAGGGGCCTAAGTCCTCATCTGAATTTGAGGCCAGAACCTCAGGGTTCCTCTCCAGTGCTGACATCAATCTTGCAGATCCTATGGAGTTTCAAGAGGGGAGTCAGGCCTTGTCTCGTGTGGTGACATGCAAGTCTGCTTTCCATTCGAGCTGTAAAGTAGTTTCAGGCTTCCTGTCGAGTTGACATAGGAATCTGTGGCATTTTCTCGAGGTGCCAAGGGCTGTCACACATACCATCATTTTTTGCATTGACACTCAGGGTGACAGTCATGTCGGTGCAGGGGAATCAGGTGTATCTGGAGTGGATTGGAACATCGGAGTCTTTTAGAATTGTGACAAGACACCTGGAGTTCCTCTTGAGTTTCAATTTAAGACCACCTCCTCTTGAAGTGCAACGTGAAGGCCGGGATTCCTATCCCGACAAAGCAGGGGGAAAAGGGGGGCTCTTCTTGAGTTGTGGCGGGACACTCAGTGTTCCTCTCGAGAGGAGCCAGTTATGTCAGGGAATTTCCTGATTTGCTTCAAGGGTGTCAAGGACCATTTCGAGGCTCGAGAGGGAACGTGATATTTCTCTCTAGACCCTGCAGTGGAAAAGGGCCTCATCTCGCATTGAGGGGAGAATCTCCTGGTTTTCCTCGAGTATTGGCAAGAAACTTCAAGTTCCTCTCAAGTTACAACAGGGACCTCAGGGACCCGCTCCTGTTGCCTCAAGAAGGTAAAGTTCCCATGCGAGTTGCGAAGGCCCTATCAGTATTCCTCTCCAGTTGATGCCAGGGTCTAGGTCCACATCTGGAGTTGAGGCCGGAACCTCAGGTTTCCTCTCCAGTGCTGACTTGGATCTCGGGGTTCCTATGGAGTTTCAACAGGAGAGTCAGGCCTCATCTCGTGTGGAGTCATGGAACTCAGCTTTCCTCTTGAGCTGTAAAAGTAGTGTCAGGCTGCCTGTTGAGTTGACATGGGGACCTGTGGCTTTCTCTGAGGTGCCACAGGGCTGTCACATCTTGTTTGGAGTTGATACTTGGTGTGACACTCGATTCAGTCCAGGGGAATCGTGTGTATCTGGAGTGGAATGGGACATCAAGTACTTTTTGAAATGTGGCGGGACCCCTGGAATTTTCTCCAGTTTCAAGATGACACCACCTCCTCTTGAGATGCAATGGGAACACCAGGATTCCTTTTCTAACAAAGCAGGAAAAGGGACCCTTACCAGGGTCCAGCCCTGGTTGGATTCAGGATATCCAAAACATGATCTGCAAGGCAAGAGAGATATATATAGAGAGAGAGAGATAAAGAAAGATTTTGCAGTTAAGAAAATAGAGGAGAGAAAAGGGGCTGAAATTCCTTGGTTTACACATAAAGCCAATAATGTCCCAAGACAAGGGAGTTACACTGTTTACATATGCCACAAGTGCCCACTTGATTAAAGGAGGATGCCCCACCTTGGGCTCCCTCTCACGTATGTCTTAGAAGCCCGGGCAGAGAAGTGAGCATGGAGGACCCCTGCAGCCCAAGAGATCAGCCTGAAAAAGAAATAAAGAGAGAAAAAAAGCACGACATGGGGATGCCAAGCAACTTTATTTTCAAAAGGAGCTTATATACCTTGCTGCTGCTGCTGCTAAGTCACTTCAGTCGTGTCCAACTCTGTGCGACCCCATAGACGACAGCCCACCAGGCTCCTCCATCCCTGGGATTCTCCAGGCAAGAACACTGGAGTGGGTTGCCATTTCCTTCTCCAATGCATGAAAGTGAAAAGTGAAAGTGAACTCAATCAGTGTCCGACACTTCGTGACCCCATAGACTGCAGCCCACCAGGCTCCTCCATCCATGGGATTTTCCAGGCAAGAGTACTGGAGTTATATACCCTATGTTTTACATATTGGAAGATGCAGAGTCACACAGGGGCAGCAGTCCTGGCCCTTATCAATACCAGGCTTTCTTTCTGCATACTTTTCCATATGCAAAAGGTCTCAGGTGATTTACATTATCTTCTAGCCAAGAGGCCTGTTAACATTTTATGGCCCTTTTCCTTGATGAATGTTAAGCAACCAGAAAAATCATTTTCCCTTGAAGTGTTTTTTCTTTAATCTGCATCACCCTCAAAGTACTAAATATAGTTACATTCCTATAGAACAAAGGTGCATTGGGTTACAGAAAAGTACTTAGCTGAAAGATCTAATGTTGCTGATGCCAGGGCTACTACCTGTTTTTTCTATACCAACTAGATCAACAAATAAAGATGTGAAAACTTGGCAGCAAGTATTGGCTCAACAATGACCTTTTACATGTTCTATTTTAATGATATTTAACTCCTCGTAAAGCTCTACATTCTTAGAATGTTTTAAGCTTCCTGTACCTCTCATGGTTGGGAGGCTGTAAGTAATCACATGTGTAGTTTTAAAAGTTTGGATAAACCTGTCAGGCAGCTAAGAAAGCTATCAGAGGGGTTAGAATAGAAACACTCCAATTACATGCCCAGGAGACTTAAAAACGAGAGCTCTAAGTTAATTTTCTTCAGAGAAAGGTGGTCAGGGACAGCCCCCCTTAGGTAACAGAGTTGGTGAAAAATAGAATGACAGGCAGATTCTGGTTTGGGGGTAGATGCTCGAGGAGGTCTGTAGGGTCCCTCAAATCCTGACTCATCTTTGTCTATCAGGCCTCTTCCTCATAACCTTTGTCATAGATGGGATAACCCATGCTGGCTCCCAACTGAACCTCATGTCGAGATGAGGAGGGAAAAATGGGACTCTTCTTGAGTTGTGATGGGACACCCGATGTTTCTCTCCAGTGGAGGTGAGTATGTCGGGGAACATCTTGAGTTGCATCAAGGGTGTCAAGGACCCTTTTGAGGCTCAAGAGGGAAGGCAGGATTTCCTTGAGATGCCACACTAGAAAAGCGCTACCTCTCACTTTCAGGGGAGAATCTCCTGGTTTCTCTCGAGTTGCAGCAGAAACTTTGGGGTTCCTCTCGAGTTACGATGGGGACCTCAGGAACCCACTCGTGTTGCCTTGGGAAAGTCAAGTGTCCGTGCGAGTTGACAGAGGCATCTTGGGATTCCACTCCAGTCGGTGCCAGGACTTAGTTCCTCATCAAAAGATGAGGTCGGAAATTCAGGGATCCTCTCCAGTTCTGACATGGATCTCAGGGATCCTAAGGAGTTTCAGCAGGGGAATCAGTCCTCGTCTCGTGTAGAGACATGCAAGTCCGCTTTTCTCTCAAGCTGCAAAAGTCAGGGCTGTCACACCTGCCATCGTGTTTGAGTAGATACTCAGGGTTACAGTCGAGTGAGTGCAGGGGAATCAGGTGAATCTGGAGTGGTTTGGGATATCTAGTCTTTTGGAATTGTGGCACGACCCCTGGAGTTCCTCTTGAGATTCAAGTTGAGACTGCCTCCACTGGAGGTGCGATGGGAACGCCAGGATTCCTTTCCCAACCTAGCAGGGAAATAGACCCTCATCTCGAGATGAGGAGGGAAAAACGGGGCTCTTCTTGAGTTGTGGCGGGATAGTTGGTGTTCCTCTCAAGTGGAGACAGGTATGTCAGGGAACATCTTGAGTTGCATCAAGGGTGTCAAGCAACCTTTCAAGACTCAAAAGAGAAGGTGGGATTTCTCTCAAGACACCACAGCAGAAAAGGGCCTCCTCTCACACTGAGGGGAGAATCTCCTGGTTTTTCTCGAGTTGTAGCCAGAAACTAGGGGTTCCTCTCGAATTACGGCAGGGATCTCAGGGACCCACTTGTGTTGCCTCAAGAAATTCAAGTCTCCGTGCGAGTTGCGATGGGCCTCTCAGGATTCCTCTCCCATCAGTGCCACAGCCTAGGTCCTCATCTGGAGTTGAGGCCACAACCTCAGGGTTCCTCTCCAGCACTGAAATGGATCTCAGGGTTCCTATGGAGTTTCCACAGGAGAGTCAGGTCTCGTCTCCTGTGGAGACATGCAAGTCTGCTTTCCTCTCGAACTTTAAAAGTAGTGTCAGGCTTCCTGTCGTGTTGACATAGGGATCTCTGGCTTTCTCTCAAGGTGCCACCGGGCTGTCACACCTGCTATCAATTTTGAGTCAATACTCAGTGTGACTGTCGAATCAATGCTGGGAAATCAGGTGTATCTGGAGTGGATTTGGATATTGGGGTCTTTTGGAATTGTGGCAGGACCCCTGGAGTTCCTCCCGAGTGTCAAGTTGAGACCTGCTGGGATCCAGCTTGAGGAGTCCTGCTCATGGCAATTTCATGAGGTTAAGGGGTCCCACAGGCAAATGCAAGTCCAGTATTAAGAGAGCCTCGCTGAATCTGCTCCTGCATCTGCCCCAAAGCCAGAGTCTGCCTGCCTTACTGCATTGTGCTTTTTGCCTACTTTTCTGACATTAACCAGGGGCTGTTCCCCCACCACTTTTTTCTGGAAAACGTTAATTTAGAGCTTTTAGATAATAAGTCTCCTGGGCATAATATGAGTGTTTCAATCCAAAAACCCCTCTGATGGCTTTCTAGCCTGCCTATAGGACTCTTACAGCTGCCCATTGATTGCTCACAGCTCCCCGACCACAAGAGGCCCAGGGAATTTAAAGCACCCTAGGAAGGTAGGGTCTTCTGAGGAGTCAAAACCATTAAAATAGGACTGATTAAGGGTTTCATTTGTTGAGCCAATACTTGCTGCCAAATTTTCATATCTTTCATTTGTTGATATAGTTGGTATATAGGAAAAAGTAGCAACATAGATCTTTGAGTTAAGCACCTTCTTTGTTATAACCCACTGCATCTTTGTTCTATAGGGATGTAACTTTAGTACTTTGAAGGTGATGCAGATTAAGGAAAAACACTACAGTGAAAATGAGATTAACATTCATTCAGGAAGAGAGCCATAAAATATTAACAGGTCTTTTGGCCAGAAGATAATATAAGTCACCTGAGACCATTTGTATACAGAAAGATGAGCAGAAAGAAAGCCTGGTCTTGATAAGTGTCAGGGCTGCTGACCCTGCATAACTTTGTATTATCCGTTGATCTCTATGTACAACCAAAAGTATAAAAAGCTTTCCTGGAAAATAAAGGAGGGACCAGTTCCTGGAAAGACTGGTTTCCCCCGTGTGGTCTTTTCTCATTCCCTTTTTTTCTGGCTGAATTCCCATCTGGAATTTGGAGGCTCGCCATGTCTACTTACTTTTCCTGGCTTCTAAACCCACGGAGAGGAAGCCAAGGCAGGGCACCCTCCAGTATTCAAGTGGGTGCCGGTGACCTATGTAGGTGGTACAAACTCCATGTCTCAGAGTTTTATTGGTTTTCCACTTAAACCAAGTTATTTAGCCCATTTTTCTCCACTAATTTTCCTAATACACTATTCTTTACTATTCTCTCTTTATATTTCTAATTAAATAATTCTTTCCTAAGATGCTGACTTCGTCCCCCCTTCAAATTGCCCTGGACCCCAGCAGAGACCGCCTCCTCTGGAAGTGTGACGGGAATGCCGGGACTCCCTTCCCAATGGAGCAGGGAAATGGGCCCTCATCTCCAGATAAGGAGGGACAAACAGGGATCTTGTTGAGTTGTGGTGGGAAACTTGGTGTTCCTCTTCAGTGGAGATATGTAATTCAGGGAACTTCTTGAGTTGCATCAAGGCTGTCAAGGACCTTTTCGAGGCTCAGGAAGGAAGGTGGAATTTCTCTCCAGACGTCAGTGGAAAAGTGCCTCATCTCGTGTTGAGGGAAGAATCTCCTGGATTTTCTCTAGTTACAGCAGGACTTGGGGTTCCTCTCAAGTTACAAAGGGGACCTCAGGAACCCACTCATGTTGCCACAGGAAAGTACAGTCTCCATGTGAGTTGTGAGAGGCCTCTTAGGATTTCTCTCCAGTCAGTGCTGGGGCCTAGGTCCTCATCTGGAGCTGAGTCCAGAACCTCAGGGCTCCTCTCCAGTGCTGACATGGATCTTGGGGTTCCAGTGGAGGTTCAACAGGGGAGTCAGGCCTCGTCTCGTGTGGAGACATGCAAGTCTGCTTTCCTCTCAAGATGGGAAAGCAGTGTCAGGCTTCCAGTCTAGTTGAGATAGGGATTGGTGGCTTTCTCTAGAGGTGCCAAAGTGCTGTCACACCTGCCATCATGTTTTGAGTAGATACTCAGGGTTACAGTCAAGTCACTGCAGAGGAATCAGGTGTGCCTGGAGTAGACTGAAAAATCAGGGTGTTTCTGAATTGTAGCCCTGCCACTGGAGTTCCACTCGAGTTTCAAGTTGAGACCACCTCCTCTTGAGGTGTGATGCAAATGCCGGGATTCCTTTCTTGATGAAGCAGGGGAATGGACCCTCATTTTGAGATGAGGAGGGAAAAACGGTGTCCTTTTGAAGTTGTATCAGGACCCTCGGAGTTCCTCTCAAGTGTAGACGTGTATGTCAGGGAACTTCTTGAGTTGCAAGAAGGGTGTCAAGGACCCTTTCAGGCTCAAGAGGGAAGGTGGGATTTCTCTCGAAATGCTGCAGCATAAAAGGGCCTAATCTCGCTGGAGGGATGAATCTCCTGGTTTTTCTCGAGTTGCAGCAGTAACTTTGGGGTTCCTCTCGATTTACAATAGGGACCTCAGAGACCTGCTCATTTTGCTTCCAGAAAGTCAAGTCTCCATGCGAGTGTCAAGGGGCTTCTCAGGATTCCTCTCCAGTCGGTTCAGGGGCCTAGGTCCTCATCACGAGTTGAGGCTGGAACCTCAGGGATCCTCTCCAGTGCTGATACGGATCTCGGAGTTCCTATGTGTCAGAGTCAGGATCAAGGTGTACTCTTAGGAGAGACAGCATCAGTGAAGAGATTCAGAGAGAGATAAAGAAAGAATGTTGCAGATAAAAAATAGAGGAGATAAAGAGGCTAGTATTTCTTGGTTTTGACCAAAAGTCAATAAAACCCCAAGACAAGACACTTGCACTGTTCACATAGGCCACACACACCCTCCCAGTCTCCCAAGAGAGTAAAGACAAACAGCGCCTTCCAGATCAGACCTTAGAAGCCAAGGCAGGAAAGTAAATGCAGAGAGCTTCTGTGTTCCAAGAGATCAGCGTGAAAAAGAGAGTAAGAGGGAGAAAGAAAGAAAGACACACAGTGACCAAGCTTCAGTGAGCAAAGCCAGTAACTTTATTTTCAAAGGGAAATTTTATACGTTGACCAGTACATAGAGGGAAATGAAAGATGCAAGGTCATACAGAGTCAGCCCAAACATTACATCTGTTTTGTCTTTATTAAAACTAGGATTTTTTCTGCATAATTTTACCATAAACAATGTTGTGTACATTGTCTACTGGCCTTGGAACACTGTGAAATTTTTATGATCCTCTTTTGATAAAGGCTGGATCATGGAAAAAGCAAGAGAGTTCCAGAAAAACAGCTATTTCTGCTTTATTGACTATGCAAAGCCTTTGACTGTGTGGATCACAATAAACCGTGGAAAATTCTGAAAGAGATGGGAATACGAGACCACCTAAATTGCCTTTTGAGAAATCTGTATGCAGGTCAGGAAGCAACAGTTAGAACTGGACATGGCACAACAGACTGGTTTCAAATAGGAAAAGGAGTACGTCAAGGCTGTATATTGTCACCCTGCTTATTTAACTTCTATGCAGAGTACATCATGAGAAATGCTGGACTGGAAGAAACACAAGCTGGAATCAAGATTTCCAGGAGAAATATCAATAAACTCAGATGTGCAGATGCACCACCCTTATGGCAGAAAGTGAAGAGGAACTAAAAATCCTCTTGATGAAAGTGAAAGAGGAGAGTAAAAAAGTTGGCTTTTAAAAAGCTCAACATTCAGAAAACAAAGATCATGACATCCAGTTCCACCACTCCATGGGAAATAGATGGGGAAACAGTGGAAACAGTGTCAAACTTTATTTGGGGGGGCTCCAAAATCACTGCAGATGGTGACTGCAGATATGAAATTAGAAGACGCTTACTCCTTGAAAGAAAAGTTATGACCAACCTAGATAGCTTATTGAAAAGCAGAGACCTTTGTCAACAAAGGTCCGTCTAGTCAAGGCTATGGTTTTCCCAGTGGCCACGTATGGATTCGAGAGTTGGACTGTGAAGAAAGCTGAGTGCCGAAGAATTGATGCTTTTGA